>APFE030427132.1:26012-46299 GCA_000404065.3 Pinus taeda
AATTTTTAAAACTAACCATGATTTTATATATTTTTACCTGATTTAACTTATTTCCGTAAAATAAATTATCAATTATTAATAATAAGATTAAAATATGAACAATATTAAATTAATTTTGACCTGGGTCCTTTAGTCAGATTTAGCCGGTAAATTAGCCGTTGGAATCTCTGCTCAGACTATTTAACATGCTACGCTGGATCTGTTTCTTCAACTTGTCCTGACTATGAACCACACTGGTTGGTTCGAAACACGTCGACAAATGTTTGTCTGCATGTGATTTACCGTTTGTGCGAATTTTTTTTTATTTAATATTATTTTCTAAATTTTTAAGATTTTTGTTTTTCTTTTTTTTTTAATTTGATTTTTTTTATTTTAATTTTTCTTTTCTTGTTGCTAATTATTTCAGGTTTCTGTTTTTGTTTTGTGGTTTTGGCTGGGTTTCTATGTTTTTTGCTTTTTTGTTTATTTTTCTTTTAACTTGTGGAAATTAATGTTTTTTCTTTTGGTTTAATTAGTTTTTCTTTAAATTATTAGTTTCTTTTGAGAAACATATTCATTTCTTTATTTTATTTGTTGTATTTTTTTATATTTATTTTTGTTTGTTATTTTATTTTTTTTTACGAGGTTAAATTTTGGTTTTTTTTTTTCATTTTCATAGGTTTTTTTGGTTAATATAATATATATATCATATATATAATATACCCTACTATATAATTATATGGTCTTATTATTATTTGGTATTATATAATATAACATGAAAATCACCGACATTTAAAAAAAATTATCCAGACTTAATTCATTAGAAAAATTAAAGTGTAAAAACTAAGCCCTTTAAACAAAAAAGGTTGATCCTCATCAACACTTTTCACTATGAAAATTACTAAAAAAAAATGTTCACACTTAATACATAAAAAAAAATTAAAGTGTGAAAAATAAGCCCTCTAAAAAAATGTGTTGATGCTGCATCAACACTTTTGAACATCAACATGAAAATCACTAACATTTAAAAAATTTGTTCATACTTGATACATAAAAAAATAAAGTGGCAAAAATATGCTTAAAAAAAGGTGTATTCTGAATCACAGTTTTTCAAAATTGAGTGATTTTTTTCTACTCTAAAAAAACAAGTACTAGGTCATTTTCTCATTTGATCGGTAACTATGTTTTCAACTGTCCATCATCGAAAAGTGACTGTATGAAATGATACATGAGTTGTATATGTTTAGTCTTAGAATGAAAGGATAAATTATTTGTAATATGAATGTCACTATATAACCCACTCATCTCCTTCTTCTTTCCCAACTCATCCATAAACCTTTGTAACCAAATAATTTCTTTACTAGCCTCTATAGTAGCAGCATACTCTGCTTCCATTATTGAAAGTGCAACAATGTTTCGCAGTTTTGAAACCCAATTGACAGTTGTTCCACCTATAGTAAACACATACCTTATGGTGCTCTTCCTATTATCTCTGTCACTTGCTATATCTGCATCAACATATCCCTGTATAGCAATTTTTTAACCTTCAAAACATAATGCTTGATTTGTGGGACCTCTCAAATATCTGAGAATCCACTTCACTTCCATTCAATTATTTTTTCCCATATTGTTCATATTCCTACTTACAACTCCCACTACATGTGCAATATTAGGTCTTGTGTAGATCAATACATACATTAAGCTTTCAACAATTGATGCATATGGAGCTTTACACATATGATCCATCTCTTCTAGGGTCTTGGGACACGTCTCCTTAGTTTGAAATGACTAGTCAAAAGTTTACTAACTAGTTTTGCATTCTGCATATTAAAAAAATTCCAACATACCTTTTCTATGTACTCACTTTGAGACAATGTTAATTTGCGATTCTTTTTGTCTCTAGTTATTCTCATACCAAGGATTTATTTTGCAACACCAAAATCCTTCACTGCAAATGAATTTCCTGTTTTCCTTTTAGCACATTTATTTCGTGCATGTTAGACCCTGCAATAAGCATGGAATCTACATACAATAGAAATATATTATAGCTACCATCAATTTTCCTTTTAAAATAAACAAAATGGTCAGAGTGACATCTAGTATAACCTTGTTCAGATATAAACCTGTCAAATTTTAGATACCACTGCCTTGTATTCTGTTTTAAGAAAGACATGCTCTTCTTCGATTTGCACAATAATTTCTCCTTCCCTTTGACCTCATACCCTTGTGGCTGCTACATATATATTTCTTCCTCCAAATCCCCATGGAGAAAGGATGTATTTACATCTAACTGCTCAAGATTCAAATATTTTGCTACCACTAGAATTAAAATAGTTCTAATCGAAGTCATTTTAGCAACAAGAGAAAACATTTCATCAAATTTTATACCTTTATTTTGTACAAATACCTTCACCGCAAGTCTATCCTTATACCTCTGTTTACCTCCATATTTTTCCTTCAACCTGTAAACCCATTTATTATACAATGTTGTATTACCATCAAGAAACTTGACTAAGTCCCAAGTCTGGTTCTACATCAATGAGTCCATCTCTTCTTCCATGGATTTCTCCCACTTCTTCCTAGTTTCTACCTACATTTCTTCTTCGTATCTTTCCGGTTCTCCAAAATCATCAACAATACATAATACAATGAAGGAGAGTATCTTTCATGAGATTGACTTATCCTGATAGATGTTCTAACACTAGTTTTAGGCGTTTGAGGTGTCTGTCGTTGTTTTGGTTTTTGTTATTGTTGTGGTCACTAATCATTCTGATTTTCAGACACCTTTACTTTTTATGTGATCTCATCAAGCACTGTGTATTATTTGTTTTCATTTTCCTATTTATTTCCCTACATCTGATCCTTATAAACGACCTTTTCATTGAATATGACATCTCTACACCTAATGATTTTGTGATTCTCATAATCATATAAGTGATAACCAAAATCATTTACACCATATCCAATAAAGGTACATTTCTTTGATGTTTCCTCAAGCTTTTTTCTGTTTTCTTTATCGATGTGGACAAAGACTTCACAACTGAAAATATTTAAAAATGAGTAGTTTACCTTTTTACCTATCCATACCTCCTCTGAAATACCACCATCCAAGGAATTTGAAGGACCTTTGTTTGTTAGATAAACAACAATATATACAACATGTGCCCAAAATTGTAAGGGTAATATTGCATGCAATCTCATGCACCTTGCACGCTCCATGATTGTCTTGTTCATCCTTTATGACACACCATTTTCCTGTGGTGTTATTGAAATTATCTTCCCTCTGTGAATTCCATGCTCTGAACAATAGTTATCAAACTCTTTGCTGCAATATTTACCTCCATTCTCGTATCTGAGACACTTCAACTTCCTTCCTGTCTCATTCTCAACCATATGTTTCCATTTATTGAAAGTATCAAATACATTAGATTTATTTCGAATATAATAAATCTAGGTTTTCCTAGTTGCATCATCAATAAAGGTAACATAATAGCGAGAGTCACAGAGAGATGATACCTGAGGAGGTCCGCATACATATGTACGCACAAACTCTATTTTTTTCTCTTCTTTTCCTTCCCAACTTCGATAAATATGAGTCTCTTCTATTTTCCATAAACACAATTTTCAAATCAACATGCTTTAGAAATGGACATAAATTTCTTGAGTAAACAATCTGCATCCCCTTCTCACTCATGTTCCTGAGCCTATGATGATATATTGTTGTAGCTTCTTCTATGGTGGTTAAATGATTAACAAAATTAGAAATACTATTGCATAAATATAATGTACCAACCTTTTTTCCTTTTGCTATTACTAGGGATTCTTTAGTGACCTTCCTGGTTTTGTCTGTAAAAGTAGTTACACAGACTTCACCTCCCAACTGCCCTATTGAAATTATATTTTTCTTCAGATCTGTAACATGCCTTACCTCCTTCAATATCCATTGGTTTCCATTTTGTTTCTTTATAAAAACATTACCCATTTAAATGATTTTATAGGGTGTATCATCACCCAGACGAACTTGTCCAAAATCTCCTTGAACATAGTCATGAAAATGTTTCCTATCAGGTGTGGCATGGAATGAGACCCCTGAATCTACCACCGAGGCATAAATAATATTCTCTAATGAAAAAATCAAAGCATATTGCAACACATCATCTATCGAATTCACTTCATGATTGTTCTCTTGTTGTCCATCTCCTTCTTTTCCCTTATGATATTTACAGTATTTCTTCAGGTGTCCTTTCTTCCCACATTTCTAGCACACTATCCCTGATATGGATTTGGATCTTCCATTTCTTGACTTGCTATGAATTTTTGGACTCCTTCCTCTTTCCATTTTTCTTCCATTAGTTTATGTAGTTAAAGCATTACGTGATGTATCACCAGAGATTTTACGTCACATTTCCTCACTAAGGATGTGTTGCACTATTCAACAACCCCCCATTATCATTAATAGTAGAACTAATAAATAATGGGGACCCTTTTAAAATTTAGGATAAAATCCAAAAAATCCAATAAAATAAGGTAATCTTAGCTTTATTGTTTCAAAAGCTTGATTGAATCTAAATATTTCCCTTATCGGAACTTAAATATCAGAGCTTAAACCTTTAAACATTGGCTTTAACCTTAAAGACTACCTTCATAAATATAATATGGGAGCATTCTAGCATTTCCCCTTAACCAAAACTCTGATTAAATCATTTACCGATTGTGTTTCATAGGTCTTAAAGCCTTAAAATAATAAAGCGCTTTGTCTTATGTTGTAGCAATAACGGTTCAACCCCACAAGACTACCATGTATCATATCGAGGTTTCCATATCAGCGTTTTCGTTTTGATGACCATCTTTGATCCTCTGATCCTCTGATCTTCAATATCCCTTCTCACCACATTCTCCGATATCTGACCCCGCAAGTCCCACACCCTTCGATCTCTGATATTTGTCTCACCTTCAACCTCTGATCCCCGATATACTACCTACCTCTTATATCGCAGTTATCATATCAAGGTTTTCTAATTGGAAAATATCCTTTCAAATCGCCGATATGAAAATGACAATGTGAAACCTCTGATAATTCTTCATGCATATAATTCTAAGCTTCTATGTGCTATAAGCCTATTGGTGGTAAATGATATCACAAGTTTTAATGTTGGATAATGAATTTTTGCCAATAAAGTTCTTCGATATGGTGACATGTAATGTAGTCCATGTGAATTCACATTTTATCAATAAATGGCCAAATGTGGAGAATTAATGTTTTTTGATATAATAAATGCCTTCATTATTACTAATGATTTTTCTCATAAAGTCTTGGATTATGGGGTATTCAATTATTTGCTGTAAGTTATTCACTCTGAAGTTAGTTGCTCCTTACTCTTGTGTTTCTCTTGATAGGCCAGTTCCAACAAACATAATTCAACAAAAATGTATCGGTCGACCAAACCTAGGAAGAATTTTGTTGTTCAACAAAAATCAATCACTCCTCCCCCTAATGTTGCATAATTTCCTGCATTATTTTACTGATACCACATGCACCCCAGATGCCAGAACCTCTACCTAGGAGGCCATGTATCATCTTTCTGAAGATGAAGAGCCAAGGGTCATAAAAAAAGTAGCCACAACCAAATATTCATACCTTATTTCTCATACAACATATAGTGATCTAGCCAATTTATTCCTCCATAGAATTGCTTCTCAGACGAACATCCTACCTTACATGGATATGCTCAGATGGGTCGTCGACCATCTAAACATTGCAAACATAAACTTTATGACCAATAGGAACACAATCATCGACTCTTTCACCAGTAAATATTTGACTCATATGTACCACTTGTCAGCATCTCAAAAGAAATATGATAAGGATTTCATTAAGAACTTCATGAAGGAAAATCAGGATGAATTTGAAGTCATAAAAGGATGGAGAAGATATGATAGCAAGCAAAAGTGAGAGGATAAGGGTATGTGCTCTATGGCTTCTCTTGTCGGTCCCTATTGTTATGCTACCGCCATGATATATAGATTATTTGGTTATTCCAATACCCAAAAGTTTTCAGACCAATGGGTACCCCTGATTGATGTTGCCTCTGATAGCTATGGTATGGACTGGGGGACTATTCTATCTAATAATTTAAGTATCCAAATCCTAGATTATATGTAGAAACATAGTTTTTCTGAAAACATCGTCCCCCCATTTTACATGAGTGCCTATGTAATGGATGCTATTTGCTTCACTTCTAATTTCACATCCATGGGATGGAAATGGAACATATAGGACCCTATGCCTATGCACATATATCATAGTATTCTCTGGGAATCAAAATATCAACCCCATTTCTACAAAATTTTCCATTGAGTTGTGCTTTTGATCCATCAGTTTGTCTTTAATTATAAATTCCCTAGAATCTCACCTAAAGCCAACAACCACCTCTTATCAATTGGCCGATGGTTTGGAGAAGATTCATTTACCTATGTTCAGGTTTTTGGCAGCCTTGCACACCCACATGTGTTACCCCTATATATTCCCAACAAGACGCCAACCCGCGAAATAACCCATCAAACTATGGGAAATAGCCTAAGGTCATGAAAGATAATAAAAAGACAACGTGGCATGTCTTTCCCTTTCGTTGTGGTGTCTATTCCCTTTAGAATTTCAAGCATGCTACTAAGGAAATCGAAGAAATCTAGCTTATGAACTTTCCAACCTTTCTAAATCGACAGTTTGACCCCATTAATACTGTCAAGAATGTTACAAGCCAGTCAAAACTCAGGCAGTTCACAAATGAGCTTGATAAGTTTGATGACCTGTTTGAGTCAGCCTCCGATTATGAAAAGGTTGAGAAAGAGGTAGCAACATAGTTCAGCCTTGAAGAATTAATTTAGTTCAATCAATACATGACTAGAAATATTTCCCACTTGCCCACAAAGTTGTTAAAATTCAATCAACAAAGCATAGAGCAGGAGAAAGGAGTGAGCACATCACAGGTCTCAGATGTAGCTCATACTAAAGAGATAAATTCTTCTCCTTCTTCACTGGAAGAGGAAGTTCCATAAGAATCTGGAAGAAATTTGGGAACAGTTTACCAAGCAATCTGACCCCAAAAATCTGCCAACTCCTAAAAACACAGAGAATATCTCGTTCACTGTTGAGGCTTCAAAGGAACCTATGGACACTGCTGATTTGGAGATAATCCCAATTTTTCTGACCTCTGAGGTCATTTTGAAAATAGAGGAGATCCCTCCTATTAATGTATTCTACAGTCCTAAGAATAAGGCAATGGTCAACAAATAGAGGAAAAGAAGAAAAATTGAACAAAGCTAGAATTTGGTCCTTGGCAATGCCTCCTTTCAAGTACTTTGGAAAGATGCCCAAGTCACCCCAGGTGAAGACCTAGGAAGACTATCATAGTATAGATGATCTTATTCTATTGTAATAATTGATAAGGCCTCAAAAGTGCAACCACTCCTTAGGGAGAAGGATGAGAAAATAAGGTAGCTTGAATAACGTTTGGAAATTGAAAAACAGTGAATCACTCAGCAATGGCAAGCTCAACTTGCACAATTGAGAACCAGTTTTGATAACCTAAATATTCAATATGAATCTGACATGAAGAGCTGAGATTCCCAAATACAAGAGCTACAACACAGAATTGAGCAACTGAAGGCTAATCCAAAATAGCAGAATTCAAGAAAGAAGCAATAGAAATAAAAAAAACCTACTTGCTCAACAAAAAGTTGTATTTTGTCAAAAGTTGGCCATTATCCAAGACCTATGCCAATTGAGTGATTCACTTGTAGATCAACTGTCCACATGAGGACATTTTATAGAGAAGTAGAGAAAAATATTTCCAACTTGATCGATTGGCAAGACAACTGTAAGGGTCGATTAGCCAATCTCCCCAAAATAGAAGAATTTCATAAAGACATTTTCTTTCAAGGATGGGATATTAAGCTTATGCATGCAGATATGTAAATATATAGTGTTAGGGCCATATCAAATAACATCATTGAATCAATCGAAAATAGCCTATTGCAAGCTAATCTCATTTCAGACTGACCTGAAGATACCTTGCCCGATGTAAAAGTGCTAGGAAAGACTTGGCAAGAATCATCAAAGAAGAAGGTTGAGGGAATAAAAGCCCTATCAAATATTGACTTGGAATGCCATTGGAATTTCCTAGTCAAACCTCACAGTCAGTGGTTGATGCTGAGGTGTCTTACAAATACCAGTCGTCATCTTCTTCCACCACTCAACAATGCTTTATTCATTGCTCAAATGTCCATTGATCCTCACCATCCACCTCAATTGAAGTCGATGGCAGACATATGTGAGCTTCGACAACGAATGGAAAAGAAGTCCTCCTCCTAGCCATGATCAAAGTTGGTATAACAACAAGTTATTGTTATCTTGTATTTTATTTTAAGTATGGTTTGTTTGGAGTACCCAACATTTTGTAGAGCTTTTCTATATTTAAGTTTTGATTTCAAACTATAAATCCCCTTCAATGTTATGAAGAAGGAGTTCTAAATTTTTGCAAGAAAGCTTTTGATTTGCACTACTATAGCTGAAAAGAAGTCTTAATAGAAAGAAGAACCACTCTAATTTTACTTGTGAGCAGAGTTAATGTGTTCTGGTACTATTATTTATATACTGATGCTATGTTTATGAGTTGAATTACTATTTCTTTTCAAGTTTGTCATATATGTTATTGCATATGATTAAACAATTATCGCTATTGACGCGTTTTAATTGAAATATTCTAAGTGTATAGGAAAACAATGATATCTTATATGTGCAGTGAATTATATCAACTAATTTAATTAATTCTTTAATTAAATTAATTTTCATTACCCATTTTTTATTCATGAATAGTTTGATGATCTATATTGTCATATTATGAGTGAAATCTTCGAGGCATATATATAAAAGATATATTGTCTCAGGATCGATATTGTAAGGCCTTTACTAATATTCACTTTTGTTTTATCTACATCCATCAAACTTCACACCTATATATCATTTATTTTCTTTCATATAACTTTTTATGGGAAATTATTCCCATCAACCTAGTTGGAGACACCATCTCAAATAGAAAAGGAGATGCTCTAAGTTCTTGACTGTGTGGTTTTCCCTGATGTTGGGTCCCTTCTCTTTGTTATTTCCCTGATGTTGGGTCCCTTCTCTTTGTTATTAACCCAGTGAGTTTTTCTCCCCTGCTTTCTTTCCTTCCCCCTTTCCTGGTTGGTGTTTGTTTTGTTCTAGGATCTCTTTTATTTTATTTGTTTTGATTTTTGATTTTTGATATTTTAATTTTTTTTCTATTATTATATTACAGGTTATTATTATTATTATATAATTCCCCTTTCTTACTAGATAGATATAATTTTTTAATTCAATCATTATTTTATATTTAATAACAATTTAATTAATAAAGATATTTGAATCTTAATAAATTATATATAAAATATTAGAAATGTTAGTTCATATAATAATTTATGAATAATAAAATAGAAATTGTAATAAATTAAAATTGAATTCAAAAATAACTAATAAATAAATTGCTTTTTATCCCTTAACGTATATTTTATATTTATATATATTTTTTTATATTTACCATTACATCTCTGATATAAATTAGTGGTCTATTGGTCTTGCTCCTCATCCTTGTCGTGATGATGAACCTAGATATGTGATTTCTCCGGAAGAGCTTGGCTTATATCATGAAGTTTTCTATGTGATTTCTCCGGAAGATTTCTGCTTATATCATGAATCATAAAAGCATCCAATATGAGAAAAATTGAAATGTATCATAAAATAAATGTAATTAATGTTTATCAACCATTCATTTTATTATACTTAGTTAGCTTGTAATTAGTTTATCAACTACAATTAATTTGTGATTTTTTTAGAAATATTTAAATATTAAATCAAAATTTGACTGGTAACGGAAAAACCAGTGCCGCCACATGGCTGATTTTCTGCTGCCGTCTGTTCTGTTAAGCTCCATTAAAGTTTTCCAACTGCTGCCTACAATTATGGCAGTAAACTGCAGTCTTTCCTTAATTTTTGGAAACCAGCTGCAGTAGTTTCCTTAGATTAAGGAAATCAACTGCAGTTAATTAATTTTCTAGTTGGAGCTTCTGAAGTGGTCTATTACTCCATCTGGAGTTCTCTACCTTGATCTGTGGAACAGCTGACACATAGCCATTAGAAGCTTGATGGAAGCTTGGCTATAAATTCATCTGTTTGGTCCCCAAGCTAGCTATCTCAATCCCCTTTAGTTTTTTACACCATCTAGCTGAGAGAGCATAGCTTGGAAGTGCCTTCAGATTTTCTGTGATTTTTATTTTGCTTGGATTGAAGATAGAGTGTTGTTGAAGTGAAGAAGCAAGTGGACTGTGCAGAAGGACCATCATCAATAGCCGGAGGTATTGCTGGACTTCTACAGTTTAATTTTGAGATTCTTTGTTTAAAGTATTCAGATTCCGCATATAGAATTGTTGCAGATTTCTTACATTTGGTATCAGAGCCATGTGTATCTCTGCCTTGATGTGTATAGTGTGATGTAAGGGTGAGGGAATTTAAGTAATGAGAAACCCTTTGCATCTGTTATTTATGTTCGGTAGGAGTGTATCTCAGAGACAAGCTTAACTCCCAAATATGAATAAATAACAATGTGCGGCAATGCCCCAAGTGGGGTTGCCTCTGGCTGCATTCACCTTCGTTGGCAGGCAATGTGAGATAGGATAGCTGCCAAGATATATTTGGCTGCCGCCACCATTAGAAGTGCCTGAGAAGCACCATCTGAACAGCAATGTTTCAGAATGAAGTGGCACAGTGTAAGGGTGGTGATATTGCCCCGTTTTAAGCGGTCTTTCGGATTCTGGTGAATCGCAATCATTGAAATTGCCAAATTTGCCCCTTTTTCAGCAATCCTCCCGAGATATATGAATTCAAAATCACTGAAATTGCTAATTGGTTGCTTATATCGTCACTAAAGTTGCTAATTGGTTGGTTAAATCTTCACTGAAGTTGTTAATATGGTCGTTGAGATCATTATTTCTGATTTCGCCTATTTTGGTTGATTTAAAAACCATTTCATATTCCCAAGATTAGAGTTTGGGTACATAGGTTTCCATATGTTGTATTAATTTTCTTAAACTAAAATCTATATCGTGGTATTGTTTTAAAACATTTCAGACAAAGGGATAGGTTATCTCTGCGCAAGTATAAACTGCTTCTAGTGCGTATACTCTTGCTTGTTATGTGCACTTAGAATACATTTAATTTCTCGATCATACATCACATCCTAAACACAGATCAGTCCACAATGCATTCAGCTTGAGAGTTTATTTGTGTATCTCCCTCGGCTCAGAAAATTTCTGGTTTATTGGCATACAAACAATTTGCCGCGTGAATTTCAGTAATGACGTGTTGGCAGGCCATCACTGAGATTTTTTCTGAGTATAGCAGTTGAATGGTAATCACATTGAGCCATTGCCTTGCAATTTATCGGATCTCATGACGAACCTGGGCATTCTAAGAGCGTTTTAAATGTTTAAAACCAAATAGGAAAAATTCCATTTTCTATATTATTAGAACCTCGCTGGATAGAGACTTCATATTTTGCTGTCAGGCGAGGGATAAAATGACCCGGATATAAAACAACATTGTAGTTGCTCTTGTTTAGAATCGTACCTCGATTTGCCTAAATTGGTAAAAGAACCATGTAGCTTGATTTGTGAGGCATTGGATTTATAATGCACAAGTCAGGGATTATGACAATATCGGTTTTTTAAATATTTGCTGTAAAATGCAAATTAGGGACCAATATTAACGAAATGTAATTTATGGACGCAGTTGATGAATTAAAAATAATGAAAGTAGCACATTTTAAATGAATTTTCATTTATTTTTTGAAATGCTACTAGTGAAGGGGGTAACTCATGAACTGAAGTTTTATTATAAATGTGTAGACATTTTAGTTTGAAAATCCCAATTGTCAATTAAGGAACAGTTTGCAATGTTTGCAAACAATTTTGACAAAGCTAATGCAGACAAAAAAACCAACTGTCCATGCTATGTTGGCGTCGCAGGCTAGACGCACTTAAGATACACACAGCACTAACTGTGGGAGAGTATCCAGAAGACCCACATTAAGTAAACACATTAGATTTCAAATTGTTCCATATAGAGTTTCTAGGGAATAGTTCATCTAGTTGTCAAAAAGAACTATTGTTGATTTCCGAGTTTGAACAACTCATTTATGAATTTTCGTTGTCCTTTTTTGTTTTCATGGAATATGCTGGCCAGTCTATGGTTAGTTGGGCTTTTGAGCTCTTGCTTCTGGGTTTGTAAGATCTCATTTCTATAGTCCAACATCTTAGACATAAAGCTTCCCAATTTTTCGATTCCATGGTATAAAACTGGACAGTCCATCGGTAGTCGACTTTGTAAGATCTTGTCTTTTGGTTGACTATCTCAGTTACGAAGTCACCTAGTTCATTCTGGTTATTTTGGAATAAAGCTGGACAGTCTGGAGGAAGTGTATTTTGTCTTAGATGTCTTGTGTTAGGAAAGGTGCAACATTGGGACTTCCTGGGAGATATTACCCATTCTAGTACTAGAGCCCCAAGTGCTTTGAACTGTTGAGATTTTACGGGGTTCAATGCATTAATGTTGGTAAGATTATCAGGCAAGAATTATTATTTGATGTTAGGCTATTGTTGGTCACCTTGTGGACAAATACTCCACTCAGATGGTACTTCTTGTCTGTCGAGCTAATGCCACTCTCTCGGCGAAGGTGATTTCTACCCTCTTCATGGGGATTTTATCTGCAGTGCTGTTCGGGCGAAGTGGTAATTGAAATTGTTTAATGACTATCAAGAACCTTGGAGGTAGTCCCTCTGCACTTGTCATAAAGATGACACAGGTTCAAATCCTTGCCTTTGCTGGTACGGCAAGGGTAAGGTAAGGTCCTGATTATACCAATCTTAGTGTTGTTTGGGGGGAACAACTTCGACAGCCTATGGATAACGGAATCCTGGCAAGCTTAGGGTGTCCATGCATATGGGAGACCCGGCAAGCTTCGGATGTCCTGCAATTGCTGCAAGAAGTCCAAGATGTAGCCATTCGTGGCTTCATTTCTGTTAAAATTCAGGTGGCTAACATTTTGAAAGTCATTTTTATAATTTGGATTTTGTTTTAAAGGGCGTCCTTCATTGCTGTTAGGTTGGATCCTCTTTTATCAGAGTTTTCCGAGGTGGATTAGGTTTGTGCTTTATAACTTATTTTCAACACAAACTTTATTGTGAGGTGCATTCTACAGCCCAGGGTTGATCCATCAACTGTGTGGGTATGCCTATATGCCTACCTGTGAGTGTGTACGTAACGGTGCATTATGTGTATTCAATTGAATTGGGCACTAGCACAGGTCCAACTTTATAAATTAGGCCTGATATACAAGTCGAGATATGCTAACACTAGTTTCTCAACTTCTAAGTGCATCTCGGACCCAGGTTTAGATGGATCTACCAAGTGATGTTTTAATTTTTTACTAAAAGATCATTGCATACAATAAACAATCAAAATTAGTTGTTCAGATTCCAGACTCTAGACCGTGTTTTTCTTTTAATTAAAAGAGGACATCTATATATCAAAAAAAAAGCACAAAATACTGTTCAAAATTGGATGGCACTCGCCAAGTTCCAATTGGATCTGGTTTTTGGCTTGTTCGATGAAGTATGAATACCCTCGTAGTGATGTTTTTGCTACAAGATCATTATCAAAAGGTAAGAGTAAAAATAGTGTTCACTTTGGTTTTCGGGTAATTTAAAGAAGTTATTTCTATAATAAAACCAAACGATTGTACAAATGGGATGGTGCTTGCCAATCTCCTATTCGATTTGGACTTTGATCTGTTAGTATTAAGTATGGATGGTTACGTGTCAAATTATAAGATCATTATACATATAATAATAAATAAATAAAATTACTGTACAAAATAGGACGGCAGATTGTTGGCCTCTGCTGATTCAAAGATGATACTTCAGCCTTGTCTGTTTCTGTCTACAAGGTTCACCTGGCTTATATCTGATCTCAGGATAGAATAACATAAGCTGTTTACTTTGTAATATTGTAGTTTCCTTTTAAGCTTTTAAATTTCTCCAGGACAGTCCAGAATCCAGTTTTCTATGGGGATGTTTGTCAATCTCTGTCTTAAAAATCCTCAATATTGACTGTCCTTCCATTGTTTTGTGCTCCAAAAGCAAAGTCTACATATCCTGGAGGATAGAATAATAGACAGGCCTATAAGGCATGGTCGACAAGGCCTATGGTGGGTTAGTGGATCTTGGATTTGGCTTAGCCGTGAGTACTTCAGCAAGTCCATTACATAATGCCTTTTATTCACATTTGGTATTTTAATTTTATTTATCTTGTGAAAGAATAGCTTGTTTGCTTTTCTATATTTGTTTGTTTTATAAACTTAAGGACGGAACCTGAAGTCAAGCCAGCTAGCCTTCGCACTGCATTTGCTATGCAAGTGCAAAGTAGATCAATGTTGCTTCAGTCAATCTCCGGGTTTTGTTTATAAATTGAACAATCGATAGGCAGTCATTTACGGTAATGCTTACTGCTTTAGCTTTAATTTTGAAGAATTATTACTGTTGTTTACCGTAATGCTGACATTTATGGCAATCATTTAAGTTATATGGAGTTTATTTAAAATGTCAATTTGACTTGCTCTTTTTAGTAAACATTATTTTTTACTGGTTAAATTTTTGTTTATGCCATTTATGTAAAGACTAATGTCTAGTGATCTATATAATTTTATTTAATTAGAGAATAGCCACAACATCTTTAATTAAATAAAATTATATATTTTGATTGGTTAGATCACATAAAGATTATTTAGACATTAAATTGTAATTAATTACACTAAATATAATAAATTTTATCCCACAGGAATTTTTATTATATTTATGTAATTAATTAGGATAAAATTTCATAAACTACCCACAGGAGTTATGAATTAATAGTTTTATCATAAAGTTCAAAACAATGAATAATTGAATCTGCTTGAATTAAAAATTTTACCCACAGGCAATTTTTATGTCATTAGATTCAATTCTGAGCATGATTTACATTGGTAAAACATTAAGCCTCAATTTTATCGGATGTCTCCGAGTGAATAATTGAATCTGCTTGAATTAAAAATTTTGCCCACAGGCAATTTTTATGTCATTAGATTCAATTCTAAGCATGATTTACATTGGTAAAACATGAAATTTTATTAAGCCTCAATTTTAAGTTTCTTGAACATGACTTGATCAGTGGGAGCAATCAAACCAGAAACATAGTTTCTGAGAAGGATCATTCATAATCTCACACTTCCACTATGAAAGCCGAGTTCGTCTCCTGTTTTGAGGCTACTGTACATGGTGTATGGCTTAAAAGTTTCATTTCTGGGCTTAGAATTATGGATTCTATCTCTAAGCCATTGAGAATATATTGTGATAATTCAGCTGTTGTTTTATGGCTAAAAACAACAAAAGTGGGAGTCGAAATAAACACATCGACATTAAGTATTTAGCTATAAGGGAACGTGTTAAAGAAAAGAAAGTGGTCATTGAGCACGTCAACACTAAATTGATGATTGTTGATCTTTTGACTAAGGGCATGCCACCATTTAAATTCAAGGATCATGTAATGAATATGGGACTTGGTTCCATTATGAAGTTTCTCATTGTATGGACAATGTTACTTTAATGAAATTCTTAATTATTGTGATGTTTTTTCTCATATTTATGTGCACCTTAAGTTGATTTGAGAAAATTCATTTAAGAAGGACCAAGAATAAACATAGGGTTTATTCATTAAGAAATTGTTGCCACATAAAGTATAATAAGAATAAATACATAGTAATACATGGACGATAATACTTGTCATTAGAGGACTTATCGCCATGATTCATGTATCTATTACTTAATACAGATTGTCAATGGTTTTTAAGTTGAGACATTAAGTTTGGAAGTATGGACCAATTGGGAGAATGTTAAGCTCCATTAAAGTTTTCCAACTGTTGCCTAAAGTTATGGTAGTAAACTGCAGTATTTCCTTAATTTTTGGAAACCAACTGCAGTAGTTTCCTTAAATTAAGGAAATCAACTGCAGTTAATTAATTTTCAGGTTGGAGCTTCTGAAGTGGTCCATTACTCCATCTGGAGTTCTCTACCTTGATCTGTGGAACAGCTGACACATAGCCATTAGAAGCTTGATGGAATTTTGATGGAATCTTGGCTATAAATTCATCTGTTTGGTCCCCAAGCTATCTATCTCAATCCCCTTTAGTTGTTTACACCATCTAGCTGAGAGAGCATAGCTTGGAAGTGCCTTCAGATTTTCTGTGATTTTTATTTTCCCTGGATTGAAGCTGGAGTGTTATTGAAGTGAAGAAGCAAGTGGACTGTGTAGCAGGACCATGATCAATGGCCGGAAGTATCGCTGGACTTCTACAATTTAATTTTGAGATTCTTTGTTTAAAGTATTCAGATTCGGCATATAGAATTGTTGCAGATTTCTTACATGTTCTTCTTCAAGAAAATCGCTTACCAAAGAGCTTTGGAGACAACCGGAATCTGGTCCATCTGCGGTGTCCCCCTTGTTAGAAGACGCGTAATTTTCCGTCGTGCAGGACTCCGCCGACGATCCAGTGCAGAAGGAAGGCGAGCCGCCGGACTCTGCCAACAGAGGTTCCCCGATCTGATGGAGGGTGTTCATGTCTGCAATTTGGAAACCAACCTTATCCCCACACAGACTGAGGTCTGTGCAAGACCTTTTATTGACTCCAGTAAACGCAAAGGTCAACCTACACGGCAGATTCTTTGAAGGTCAGTAGGAGCAACACGGTAAATATTACGATGTCCAGTAGGAGACAACGTGGCAAATGTTTGGAAGCTGACTAGGAAATAGGAGGGCCTGATTTTAATATTAATTTTGAGAAATTAATATCGCCGAGCCGGGTTGACTGAGGACGTCTTCGTCATTGTGGGCCCCATTTCTTACATCATCGTTTACGTATTCATAATTACGAGGAAGCTATATATAATAATTTAATTAAAAAGTAAATCATCAATCACAAATTACTTTCGAGGAAGTGATATCCAGTAATTTAATTAAAAGGAAATAATCAACGACAAATTCAGACTCATTTTCCAAAGCCGTATACATTGGGATGTTTTTGAGATATTTTTAGGGTGTTGAATATAAGTGTATAGATAAAAACACATTTTGAAAAATTAACTATCACAATTCCACTCACAATTATTTTGTCATCAATTTTTTTTTGATGGGCTCTTTGTTGATAGCTAGAGAACAATCTATATTAAGAGGCATATCTATGTGCTTTTTTATATGACCTAGCTTTTAATGTCTTGAGTGTTGTTGCATTTGAATTGAAGAGAGAAGAATGTCTGCTAGAGTTTATTTATGTTTATTAACAATTTGTTTAGGAGGAATTTGAAGTGTCTATAGGTATCCACAATTTACATGTATTAATTATATCTCCAACAATTATGTTTGGTATTTGGAACCTAATAAACAATCTCTACCAACACTCCAATGTCTATAAGGGTAGAATGCTTTTCCTCCAACTCCCTTTCAACTTGAAATAGTTCCTCTTTCTCATGTTATGGAGTGAGTTACCTTAATTGGTTTGTTGAGTTTTCATCGCTCAATTAGGCTTGAATATGCCCCCTTCTTAATATGCTGCTCTACAATGAACACGAGCATGCTCATGAAACATGATACTTTTCCATGGAGTAATTCAGTCCCCAAGTTGGAATGAGAATGCTATAGAATAAGAGGAAAAATCCAGTAAATAATTAGAATTTTGAGGATTGAGAATGGAATCTTCCTTAGGAAGAGGCCTAATATACCTTACACAAAATGGACTCTCATTGACTTCTAGAGAGCAAGAAGACCCTCTCATGGAAGTGAGCTCAAAGCCCTCACCCTATCCGAAATAATAAATCACAATAAAACCAAAGTAATGAAGATAAAAGATATTTTCTAAGTGGAGATGTGTGACAAATCTTAATCACCTTCCATGACCTAAAATACATTTTCTGAGTGGAGATGTGTGACAAATCTTAATCACCTTCCATGACCTAAAATATAGGAAGGACTTGAAATGTTTGATGATGTTGGCTTGGTTGTTTCCTCCTCAAACCCAACTGAAGCATTGGAAGAGTTGACATGGGTCTAGAACATAGATAGATGGCCATGGAGGTTGAAGAAAACATCAATAACGAGCCCATTTTTCCTACCTAATCCCTTGATGGAGTTGCCCTTGTAAGAGTGGGCCCATATTAATTACCCCATATAAGCACCGAAGAGGAATTTAAATCATGAACCATAAATACTAAAGATAAAAAAATCTCTCAAATTAAACTCATTGAAGAGGCTCCTTCCCCAACGACCACCATGAGACAAAAATCTAAGTTATATACCACTTATAAATTCATGAAAATTGATTTCCTTACATCAAAAATTAAAACATAACCTCATCACATAACCATTAAATGCAATATTTCTGAAACTAGGCATAGTGATAAGCTCATCAACCAAGTAAATATTAATCCAAGATCTCTTAACAAGCTTGATTGTATGTCTAAGTATCAAACAATGATTACAATATTTGAAAAAAACTCGATGTAAATTTCTACAAGGTAGTTAAAGAAACTTCCCCTAACCCATTGCATGCAATGGGTCAAACCTTTATACAGATATGTCACCACGTCCAAAATGCATGTGACTGGATAAAAAACAATAACCTTCCCCCATTTTTTGAATCGAAAACCTCATCCAATGTATATATTTTAAATATTTAAATAGTATAATATATATTTAAAAAATTACAAAATTTTGTAATATACCCTATAATTTTTAATAATAAAAAAAGTGTTGATATCATAAAATAAAAAATAGATTAAAAAACCCAACCTTAATATGGGATAAAGATGGCACATCCTTCACCTTTTCAACGTTAATAGTCTGTCGTATTGTAGTTGTCATCATGGTGAAATATCTCCATTCTAAGAAGAAAAAGGAAATGAGAACATATCTCCTTGCATTGAAATAGCTTGATTCCCAATGTTATTTCAGTGTTTAATTTAAATAGTATCATTTGACAAGGACATGCAAAGCTTTGAAATCGTTTGACACAAGCTCTTTATTTAATAAATTTATAGCAGTATATGTATTTATGGGATATTAAAGAATATTTTTATTTTCACTAAAATGATTTTGTTGAACATTTTTCTAATACATTTTTCAATTAAAAAACTCTATTTTTACTAGGGCATTCATATAAATTAAATGGCACCAATAGACATCTATCCATAATAAGCATCAAAACACTTTACTTCACAATACATCTCATATTTTTTAAATTTTATTATTTATAAAAATCTTCACAAAATATGGAACAAGCTTCTTATTCATGGATATTTACCCCATTTTATCATGGAGATTAGAACCTTTAAATAGACTTTGCTACCATACCATTAACCAATACCATGGTTTATCAATACTACATGTCCAAAAAAACCACAACTCACTTTGTATGACACTTGTTCATATGCCATTACTTCTAATTAATTAGAATAATTTAAAAGAATTACATGAACAAGTATCATATAAAGTGATTTATGGTTTTTTGGAAATGTGGTATTGATAAGCCATGGTATAAACCCATAGTATTGTATTAAATTAATAATCTCCATAGTAAAATAGGGTAAATCTCTATGGTTAAGAATTTTGTTCCATTTTTTTTAGGTAATGGGAGTCATGACTAGTAGCTACAACCCAAGAGCATTTAAGCCATCAAAATCACCCAGAATCTCACGCTGCATGGGCCACAACAATCCTTTAGAATGACTAGATTTTTGTCCATAGAGTTTCACCACTAAATGCCTTAACATAACACCCTATCACCCTCTATTTTTATCCCCATAGGCTTGTTCCACTTTGTAAAACATATATATGTTTAATGTATATGTTACTTTTAGATAATTATCAATAATAACAATTTAAAATAAAATTATATTTTTGTTAATTTTTATGATGGTTATATATGAACAGCTTGAAATGTGTCATGAAACAAATGTCTTTAATTTTTATTATGAATTAATGTTTATCAATAAATAATTTTTTTATACCTCAGTTTATCAGATACAATTAATTTGTAATTTTTTTAATGAAATATTTAAATATTAAATCAAATATTTGATAATTATAAAAATA
>APFE030427132.1:54823-69553 GCA_000404065.3 Pinus taeda
CCCCGCACGACGGGCGGACGACCCGTGGGCGACCCGCGCCCGATGGGCGAACGACCGGGCGACAGACATGACGGCGACGTTATGTGGTGAATGTGGTGGGGTTCGACGAAGGCACGACATGGTTGAGCAACGGACGATGAGTGTGAAGGGAGGACGACCTGGGTGGGCGTCCCTTCACATGATGGACGGACGACCGAGCGACAAAACAACGCAGTGGACAACACGGTTGTGAGGACGCGGTATGGTTCGACAGCAGGCAGCATAGGCGAGCGCGTGTGGACATGGTTCATAACCAGCGGACGACCGAACAGCAATGTGACGTTATGAGGACGCGGTTCTGCGGTAAGCCGGTTATGATGCGACGTACGTGCGACAAAACAGCAAGGTGCGATGCAATGAAGGATATGACAAAATACACTCAGGCCAGAATGTTGCCAAGTGTTGGACGAGCATATTAAAGCACATAAGCATATGTTATGGTGGCTTATACGCATATGAGAACATGCGTGGATCCATTAATATAAGAATGTAATTAAAATATAATATAAAGCATGTACGTGGCTTATATGTATGATAATGGAGGACGGCCATGAATAATGCACCCCCCCATTAAAACATAAGGAGGACGTATATGTGATGGAGAATAAATATAAGTGAGGCCGACATAACTTTATGGGCGTATGATGTTATGGAGGCTCATACAAACACATAAATATAATATAAGAAATATACGTGGGCTTATATGTGAATGATAATGGGGTCGGCCATGGATGATATGCCCCCATTAAAACATAAGAAGAGCGTATATGTAATGGAGAATAAAAATAAAGTGAAGCCGACGTGTTATTTTTGTGGGCGTATGTGGCAAATATGGGGGTCAGCCAAGGCCTGTACACCCCCTCTTAAAAACTTACGTTGGAGCATATAAATAAGAGGAGGTGAAGCTTCATTTTAACCATCGACTTTCGCTCAAGAGATCTTCGCATAAGTGACAAGGGTAAAGTGCGAAGGTCCTAAGGGAAATGCGCATTATTCATGCGCATAAGGAATAAGAGGACTTCACATATTTCAGATTGGGTTATGTGGAGTATGGTCTCAGTTGAGGGAGTTGTATACATGGTTGGGTGCAGAATTGTATGAGTATCTTGGTGACCCGGGTGGGTACCAGCTCATAAGCAAAGGTGCATAATTGTGTATGTAAAAGGCAGTCTTAAGCCTTGTTGTAATAATTCTAAGTGTTGGCCGTGGACTTTGCCCGGCACACTTGTATTGTTGTATTATTGAAAAGAAGATTCATAATATATTTGGGCGAACTCGTTCGGGAGTTGCCCCTCCCATTATAATTGTGTGTCAATGTTATGTGCTCGGTTTTACATTGCATATTAATTATATTGGCTGTGATCGGTTATGAAGGTTTAATGTTTTTACTTAATTGAAGAAGATGAATTAAGTATGTTAATGTGAGAAGGCGTAGTCCATATGCACGATTATTGAATAAATAATGTGCACGGTGGTGCTGCACTCACCCAATAAGAAAAAAAAGATTGGGGGCGTGACAGGTGGTATCAGAGCTCGGTCTAGAGCTGGTGAGCAGGGTTGCTCGTGACGGTTGACAGGTAAAGATAAGGTTATGGAGAGCAACCGAGGTCTTGTAACCTTGAAGATTTGTGGCAAATATGTTCAAGCGTTGGCAAACACAGGGGGCTCATACAACCTCATATCGGCACGGTTAGTAGAAGAAGTGGGGTTGATATCTACCATGGAGAACTGGGAAATAACCTTGTGGAACTTGGCATTAGGTTCGATACAAGATGTACCTGTACAGATGGAAGGATGTAGAGGTCAGCTGAACTTCGTAGTGATAAATACGGATGGCATTGATGTGATGCTTGGACGAGAAGGACTTCTTCAAATTAGTCAGGCAATGGAACAAGATGAAGTTGCAGACCAGGAAGAGGAAGTCATGTTGACTGAAGATGTTGAAAACGTAACTATGATGGAGGTTAGACTTGAAGATAATCAAGCTAAGCAAGAATCATGCAGCTCATGGGCATGGACAGATGAAAATACTCGTATGAAAGGACCATGTGATGGTGAGGATATGATGGAGGCCAAACTTGAGTTTAATCAAGTTGAACCAGGGTCATACAGTTTGGTAGCATGGGTGGACACTCATGATGATAAGGACTCGATGGAGGCAGAACTTGAAGGTGATCAAGTTGAACCAGGATCGTGCAGCTTATCGACATGGATGGGTGAGGACACTCACATGGAAGAACCACATGATGATGAGGACTCGATGGAGGCAAGACTTGAAGGTGATCAAGTTGAACCAAGATCGTGTAGCTTATCGACATGGATGGGTGAGGTCACTCACATGGAGGAGCCTCATGATGATAAAGTAAGTATTGGTACTTGTGTTTCATTTGGGCATTTGGTAGATGGACCGTGTGCAGGGAGAGGTAAAACCAGTTTGCCTATGCTAGAGGACATCTTACCATGGATGTTCATGATGGAACCTTGTATAGAGAAGCAAGGATTGACAGCGGTTGCAGGACTTGTTGGGGTTACTTGTGACCTTATGATGAGATGTGAAAGGGCCCGTGACAAGGGTGGAACGTGATGATCATTGCGGATGATTGGGTCATGCTTTAGCCACATGGCTAAGTTCCCGTCATGACTCATGGGTAGGTTGAAGAGGGCACACACTTGATGATGTTTTGGGTGGACTTCTCATGGCCGAGACCAAGAGATAGTCTTGGTGACATTTTGGTGGGGCTATGATGGAAGGGACTCGTTATGACAAAGCTTGGGTGGACTTCGCATGGCTGAGACCAAGAGCAAGTCTTGGTGACACTTAGGTGGAGGAGCTATGGTGAAGAAGACTCATGACATGATGACACGGTGATGATATGGTTGAGTGACCGAGTTCACTAAACCGAAGGTTGTAGCTTGGATGAGGATGGCCAATGTTGTGATGTACTTGGTTGGACTACATGGGCAACATAGTCATGGACATCAGGTTGGAGACTTGAGGGTGGCACATTGCAGATGATGAAGAGGGCTTCATGGACTTGAATGAGGCACATCAAGAGCTGATTACTCGGATGGAGTTGTGGACAACTATGGAGCATTCCTACTACATGGAGAGCTGAGGCATCTTGCAGGGACCTTTTGACCGAGACTTGTATGCTTGCTGAGGTGTTGGTTGGGGATGGTTTATGGAGCTCATGATGACATGAGATGGTTGTGACTTTAAGGACATCATATATGGTGGACTTAGAGGTTTGATGCATTGAGGAGCTGAGGTCGGATGACTTTGATGCAGTATGGGATGCGTACTTCCAAGGTACATGTATGGGCATGGCTTGGAAGAGTGACTTGATGTGGAGGGCCGATGAGACACTTTGAGGTGATGGGGTCACGATGATGATGATGATGCCTTGGTGGCGCACTTGAGCATAGGTTGAGCCAAGACTCAACTACTTTACACACATGATGATATTGGGTTAAATGTGGCTGATCACTTGTAGCATATTAACACCAAACATCATGGACAGCATGGTGCAGATGAGGTGGATGGAGTTCCATGAACCTGAGCATGGATTATGGATTCTTGGTGAGTCGAGGATGTGTCTAATGTTCGAGAAACAGTTGATGGAGACATGAGCATGTTCATTCTCATGGATTGGACGTGATTGTTGGATTAGCTACCCAACTAGTTCAGACATGGGACCGCGAAGTGGACAGGGAGGTGTTGACATTATGTTGGAGTATCGTGGCATGAGTTCACATGATGATCATTGAGATGACGATCTTGGTGGGGAGCTACCAGGATGGTATGTTTTCGAGGACGAAAACGTTTTCAGGTGGAGGAGGATGTAACGCCCTCGAGACTCGGGCGGGCGTGCACGATGGGCGGGCGCCCCGTGCACGACGACACGCGCTTCTTGGCACGACAATGGGCAGTGCGACGAGTGGGCGAGCACCTCTTCACACGACAGTTGAACGATGGGTGGGCGCCCCGCACGACGGGCGCGCGCCCCGTGGGCGACCTGCGCTCGATGGGCGAACGACTGGGCGACAGACATGACGGCGGCGTTATGTGGTGAATGCAGTGGGGTTCGACGAAGGCGTGACACGGTTGAGCAACGGACGACGAGTGTGAAGGGAGGACGACCCGGGCGGGCGTCCCTTCACACGATGGACGGACGACCGAGTGACAAAACAACGCAGTGGACAACACGGTTGTGAGGAGGCGGTATGGTTCAACAGCAGGCAGCATAGGCGGGCACGTGTGGACATGGTTCATAACCAGCGAATGACCGAACAACAATGTGACGTTATGAGGACGTGATTTTGCTGTAAGCCGGTTATGATGCGACGTATGTGCGACAAAACAACAAGGTGCGGTGCGACGAAGGATATGACGAAATACACTCGGGCCAGAATGTGGCCAAGTGTTGGACGAGCATATTAAAGCACATAAGCATATGTTATGGTGGCTTATACGCATATAAGAACATGCGTGGATCCATTAATATAAGAATGTAATTAAAATATAATATAAAGCATGTACGCGGCTTATATGTATGATAATGGAGGACGGCCATGAGTAATGCACCCCCCCATTAAAACATAAGGAGGACGTATATGTGATGGAGAATAAATATAAGTGAGGCCGACATAACTTTATGGGCATATGATGTTATGGAGGTTCATACAAACACATAAATATAATATAAGAAATATACGTGGGCTTATATGTGCATGATAATGTGGTCGACCATGGATGATTTGCCCCCATTAAAACATAAGAAGAGCGTATATGTAATGGAGAATAAAAATAAAGTGAAGCCGACGTGTTATTTTTGTGGGCGTATGTGGCAAATATGGGGGTCGGCCAAGGCCTGTACACCCCCTCTTAAAAACTTACGTTGGAGCATATAAATAAGAGGAGGTGAAGCTTCATTTTAACCATCGACTTTCGCTCAAGAGATCTTCGCATAAGTGACAAGGGTAAAGTGCGAAGGTCCTAAGGGAAATGCGCATAAGGAATAAGAGGACTTCGCATATTTCAGATTGGGTTATGTGGAGTATGGTCTCGGTTGAGGGAGTTGTATACACGGTTGGGTGCAGAATTGTATGAGTATCTTGGTGACCCGGGTGGGTACCAGCTCATAAGCAAAGGTGCATAATTGTGTATGTAAAAGGCAGTCTTAAGCCTTGTTGTAATAATTCTAAGTGTTGGCCGTGGACTTTGCCCGACACACTTGTATTGTTGTATTATTGAAAAGAAGATTCATAATATATTTGGGCGAACTCGTTCGGGAGTTGCCCCTCCCATTATAATTGTGTGTCAATGTTATGTGCTCGGTTTTACATTGCATATTAATTATATTGGCTGTGATCGGTTATGAAGGTTTAATGTTTTTACTTAATTGAAGAAGATGAATTAAGTATGTTAATGTGAGAAGGCGTAGTCCATATGCACAATTATTGAATAAATAACGTGCACGGTGGTGCCGCACTCGCCCAATAAGAAAAAAAAGATTGGGGGCGTGACACCAGCCTACTCACAATAAAATGACTAATTTTATGTGCATTTGTCAAAATAAAAAATTTAATTAATACCAAACTATCCTCTAATTGAACTAGATGCTTATTTTACAACCCCATATGAAAAGATGTGTAACTCTGTCCATTCGTCTCTCTCCTTTAAAATAAAATAAATTAAATAAAAAATAAAAAAAATCAATTATATATAATAATTAACATTCAAGACACAATTGTAAATAATAAAAATAATATATGTATTTTACATTTAAAAAAAAATTTTAAACTTAGAAAAATTTAATACCTCTTACGAATAATTATATTCAAAAAATTATACTAAATTTAAAATCTATAAACAAATATTTCACATTATCTCTCTCTTTTTCACAACGCTCTATTACAAACCGTCACAATATGCTTCCACTCACAAGATGCTTCCACTTCGAGGATCGACGAATCCATGGTTTCACCATTTCCTCTTCTCAAATTGTTCGTTTATATGGGATTATTAAAGAAAAGATTCTTGTCAACGGTAAAGGTTTAACTCGTATTTATTTTTGAGATATTTAAATTTTAGATAGATGTTTTTTGATTAATTATATTATTAAGATTTGGTTGAGGTTTTGAACCAAATACATTAATAATGATAATTCATTAAAATTACTCTTAGATTTCTTAAATTTATATAAATTCAAAAATTTTAAAATTTATTTATGCATTATATTTTAAGAAATTTTAAATGGTGAAAATAAAAAATTTATTAAACATATCTCATTACTATTTTAAAAACAAACTCATTATTATTTTAAAAAACAAATTTCTTTTACTATTAAAATTTTTAGATGTCTAGAGTTTGGAGATATATGGTAGGTATTTTGAGAATTTTAAAATGTGGGAAACATACATAGTATATATTTATAAGTTTCCTTGGATTCGAGATAGAATTTTAAATGCCTCTGAATTATTATATAATGTTATGCATTTTATTATAGTATTAAATAAAATATTTAGTGAGATCTAATTTTGGTTAGTAAAAAGATTATAGAAATTAATTTAATTTTTAAAAATTAAATAATTAGTTAAATAATAAGAAACATCGAAACATTTAATCCATAGTACATATCGCCTTATTAAAAACTAAATAATTTTATTTTAAATTATTATTATTATATTAATTTACATGTTAATAATAATAATAAAAACTTAATCGTAATTAAGTTAATTTCTACTACTTAACATTAATCTTCAAATAAATGGTAAGCAAATCCAATGGTAATTAGTTGAAAAAATGATCATAAAACTTAATTAGAAAAATGGTCATGTCCATAGGTGTTGGATACTATGTTTTTCTTCTATTTTTTTTAATGTATTTCCTATTTTTATTTTTATTTTTATAATAATAATAAATTATAACTCATCCCCATAGGTGTTGGATTATGTTTTTCTTGTTATTTTTTAAATTTATAATATTAATTTATATATAATAATAATAATAATAAAGTTAAAATTTAGTTCATTTTTATGAGTTTTTGTAAATCTTGATAATGTGAGATGTATTATGAGGTAAGTATCTTGATGTTTGTAGACATTTACCAACTATTTAATTTATAAATTAAATCCTCCACCTTATCAATATTCATTAAAAAATTATTAAATTCTTGTTTAGGTCCTTGATAGGTAATTCCATAATAATCATAATATTTTTTCAAAAGCTCTAGCCTAAAGAATATATACATCAACTAATTGATCAATAATTCCTTGCACCTAGCAAAAAAAGTTTGAATTTGTATACTATTGTCACATCCTCCACTCAAATAATAGCAACTAGCTAATATGAATTATTAATGAATCACAACACTTGGGCAATTGGAAGTGATGAAAACGCAATATCATAAACATATGAGAGTAATGGGGTAATTTAAACCTAGCACACACTTACTCTAGTGCCTTATTTGTTCAATATTTTTTATTTTAATTTTTAAATATCTTAGCAAAAAGATTTGAATTTGTATACTATTATTGCATTTTCCACTCAAATAATAAGAATTATTAATGAATCATAACACTTTGTGCAATTAGAAGTTATGAATACATAAACATGTGAGAGTAATGGAGCAATTCAAATATGGCACTCTCTTACTCTAGTGTCATATCTTTACAATGTTATACCAAATCACCCTTCCTCATTAATTACATGTTTATTTATGTATTGCTCTCACATTTAACCCAATACATATGCCCCACTTGTGGTCATATTGTAGTGCCCTCCTTTGAAAGCCTTTGTCTTCAAATAATTGTAGTTAAGGGTAAACATGTGATGAAACCAAATAATGGGATCTCCTTATACTCCTATATTACTCTTTCCAGTGACCATGATCCATCCTTCCAAACTTAGCTTCTCTTGCTTTTAATCCATGATGGTTGGTTTTTGCATAAGTTTCCTTCCATTGACTCCATGTATTATTGTTGCGACTTCTCTAATTCATAGTAAATATTGGTATGGGATAACATTATTTTGAATAATGGCTTGATGAGGCCTTAATCCATGAATATTGACGAATTATCTTTCACCTCCATAATATTGATATTGACCTTCTTGACTTCCTTAATACTGTTGATATCAATATAAAATTTTGATTTTTTTTTAGTAATGATATACCGAAAGGTTCAAATTTGAAATGTTTCCCTCTCTTTGCATAACGAATCCATTTAAATAGTTTTCATAGAAAATTGCCTCCTTTATCCTTTTTTCCTAGTCATTAATGATTATAGCCCCAAAGATAATATCATCGTATTTGACATGAACATCCTTTGAATGGAATTCAATTTCTTCAAGAATCCTTTTTATACTTTCTTGAATCTTGTCTACATTCTCCATTTGAAGTTTGAATGTGATCTCATCTACCAAATTGTAACTTCCTTCTGTGATTTTGTTATGCATTTCTAATTTTACGTGGTCTCTCTAGGGATTCTTTAATCCTCTTGTGGATTTCCTCTTCATGTATTTTGGTAGTATCATCCTTTTATACACCCCATCAACTATAAACTTTGAGACGCCCCACATCATCCTAATACTTACAATATATTGACTTTATTTTTGAGTTCCAAAGCCTCTTTATGAATGAACATGACAAGGTATTGGTCAATAATATGAAGTCCCTATGACTTTCATTCCTTAGTAGTTATTCATGAATGGGTCCCATGGCTAAAGAGGTTGATCAAGGAGGAAAACAAATTCATTAAAATTAAGCAAAACACATTTTTTTTTAATGAGAAATGGAATTTTGATTTACTTATCTAATGTGCCAATGAGTTTTTGAAATCTTGTATTTTAATTTCTCAGTCTCAAATATGCACTATCATTAGGGTAAACATATTTTAAAAATCTATTTAAAAAAAATAACATTCAAAATTAATTTAATGATGGTGATTTATTATTTCAAAATTATACCAGTCATAAACTATTTTATTTGATTATTTGCAAAATAGTATTTTTTGTTAATAAAATTACATATATATGAAATTTGTTAGAGAAAAATAATTTTAAAAAATAATTATAAATTATATATATCTAGTCAATTAAGGTTATTTACAGTGGTTGGGAAAAAGGATTTTACAATAAAAATACAAAAGCAAAAATTGCAACAAAATTTCATATTTTGAATTGTTTAGAGATTGTCCTAATTTTATTGTAGATTGACCCATAACAAAACTACATAAAAACTTAAAATTTTGAAGATTTTACTTGTGAGCAGAACACACCCAAATTTTGATAAACAATAAAACAATTATAATTTGACCAATAAACTATTATCCATGCAATTCAATGAAATATAGTCCTTGCCACAATACAAGTCAAGTCATGGTTTCCTATTTGGAGGGGCCACAACCCAATTATTAGTTATAAATTTTGTGGATGGAAGGACAACATCACATTTTTTACATAGAGGTAAGTATCTATGTAAGTTTTTTTTGCAAAAAAAATGTCAATTTTGACTTTTCTATCCATTCTCAAAGAACAAGAAATTTTGACTTCTATAACATAATTGTTTGGAAAAATACAAGAAATTTAGCCTAAGCAATGCAAGATCATAACATGGATTACTTCTATATTTAAAAAAATAAATTACTTCGATGTTTAAAAAAAATAAAATGGAAATCCTATAGATAAGATGTTAAAAAATGTAACAATCTATTTTTTAGAATTTGTATCTCACAAGATTTACATGTGAATTAGCTTCCCTTCAACCTTGCAATAATTTTTTATTATATTTTCCGTTATTATAAAATTATCATAACCACATAGTCAAGCTTGTGAATAATCCATCCCAATTTCATTTTAATTACAATAGCAAAGGAAACATGATTAATTATAAACTAGTAGTTGTAAGTCGTGCATATGGAAGAAGAGCATAAATGAAAAAAAATGTGATATATTACATGATCTAACTATAGTTCAATTTGAGTGAAAAATAATTCAATATAAATAAAACAACTTAAAACCTAAAGAAAGTGACATCTTAGATTCAAACATTAAACATACATTAAATTCTTAAAGAAATTCCACTTCATAAAAAAATTCTAGAGCTTCTTTATCTAAATTAATATTCTTTAAATTACAGTTCAATATAAAAAACAACATAAAACTTGGAAACAATGTGATTATACATTGTAAATTCAAACACTAAAGTTATAATTAACCCTTAAAAAAATTCCATTCACATAAAATTTCCAAAATTACATAAACTCATATTTTCACAAAATTTATTTTAAAATTCAATATATATAACATAAATATTAAAATTAAAAATAAAAAAAATATGCATCTAATTATAACCTTTTTTAACAGACAAATTACAAATAATAAAAATATTAAGATATATCAATAAAAAATTCATTATACTTTTATAAAAAAAAAAAAATTGCTTGATACAATATAAATAAAAAAAATATTTGATTTTAAACAAAATATTATAAAATATTATCTTAATATTTATATAATAGGAAAAGAAAAAGATAAAAAAAACAAAATAAAATCAATTTCTCGATGTTTATAAAAAAAAAGCTATCCATCATAAATATTTCAAAAAGATATATTATTTGAAAATCTCCTTAATATTAAAGATCCGACGATTTATATGATGTGCTTTATGGTATTGGGTCTTTGAACCAGTAGACACCTACATCACTCAGGAGTACATGGTAACTAAATGGTAAGAATTGCAAGAAAACTAGTGATTTTACTTTTGTTATTCTCTGAGGCACGTAGTTCTAAAGAGGCATTCATTAAAGTTAATGTTAATTGTAGGACCAATCATAAATACCTGTAACCCATCAAGAATAACAAACTTGTAAAACTATGATTTTGTTGCACAAAAATTGTTGATTTTGAGCTACCTTAATTCGCAAATTCATCTCATCAAAGTGTCTCTATATTTATTTTTCACCATGGTAAGAACTATATTGTTTTCATGATTAGTTATTTTCTAGAGCATAAATTCCAAGGAGAAAGATAGAGATAAGGTCAATGCATGTTTCAAATCAACTATTAGCTTTGATGTTGAATAATTCAGTTTCCTCCTTTCTGCATTGCTTACATGGATAAGTTCATCTTTTGGGTCCCTCTTTATGGTTCTTAGGATCATATTCTTACAAATATATGATTTTCCACTTGTCTGAACTAAAGATTTATCTAATATTAGTGAAGGTTTTGGTTTTTCCTTTTATCCAAAAAAAACTTCTAAAGCTCATAAAAAACTTTGCAATTTTTAGTACACATTTGAGGCCTTCCTATTGGCATTGATTTCAGAAATTGCAAATTCTTACTTTATATCTTGTTGATATTTGGGCTCATCTCGAGGATTTATCAAGTAATATTTTTTATTGCACTCCACCGATTTCACAAGGTTGTTTGAAAAATTAGTTGGACAAAAATCAAATAAACCATATAGAGCTCTTAGACATAAAGACAATTAGTAATATGATTACAAACTGAGATCTAATTGAAAGAGGTAAATATTTTGGAAAAGAGGAAACATGGGCACTTTATATATAGGCACATCAATGTTCTTAGGGTGATATGCTCATCGCCCATCTGGGGTAACATGTGAGTTGTTCATCATTATAGTCAAATCTTGGCCATCTCAAGTGCCATTTGACATATTTGATGTAGTACATGGTCTACCTATTAGAAGATATCTGGTGTTCCTCTAAATTAGTAGATTTGGTAAATGAATAGTTTACATTGTTGGGAACAAAATACTCGACATGGGATCACATAGATAAATGTTGTATTTCACTAGCATTATATTTATGTGTTCATATTTATATTATGACATTTCCTCTTGTCAAAAAATAAATAAATCACCCCATTCTTGTAACCACACATTGGGAGCCAAGTGACATAGTAACTACCTCTAGTCAACCAGGAGATGTGTTACATCTACTTAGATGGGCTCCTTATTGCTACCTACAAAACAACCTATATTAGGAGGGATACTCAGGTAATTTTTTATATGACCTAGCCTTCAATCCATTAATGCCAAGCGTTGTTGCATTTTACCCAAAGGGAGAAGAATGTACTCCCAGAGTTCATTTATGTCTATCAACACTTTGTCTAGGAGAAGTTTGAAGTGCATATAGGTATCCACAATTTACATGTATTAATTATATCTCCAACAAGTATGTCTGGCATTTGGAAACCAATAAAAAAATAGCTACAAACACTCCAATGTCTATAAGGGTACAATGCTTGTCTTCCAGCCCCCTTTCAACCTGAAATAATTCCTCTTGCTCATGTTATGGTGTGAGTTACCTTAATCGATTTATTGAGTTTTCATCCCTCTATTAGGCTTGAGTATGCCCCCTTCTTAATATGCTTCTCTACAATGAACGAGAGCATGTTGATGCAACATGATACCTTGCCTTGGAGTAATTCAGTCCCCAAATTGGACTGAGAATCTTACAGAATAGGAGGAAAATCCATAAAATAATTATAACTTTGAGGAATGAGAATTGAATCTTCCTTAGGAAGAGGCGTAATATACCTTACACAAAATGGACTCTCAGTGACTTCTGGAGAGAAAGAAGACCCTCTCACAGAAGTGAGCTCAAATCCCTCACCCTATCCTGAAAGAAAAAACCACACTAAAACCAAAATAATGAAGATCAAAGAAATTTTCCCAGTGGAGATGTGTGATCAATCTCAATCACCTTCCATGACATAAAATCTAAGAAGAACTTCAAATGTTTGATGATGTTGGCATGGTTGTTTCCTCTTCGAAACCAACCAAATCACTGGAAGAGCTGGCAAGGGTATAAAAAATATATAGATGACTATGGGGGTTGAAGGAAACATCAGTAACAAGCCCATTTTTCCAGCATAATCCCTTGACGAAGTTTCCCCTGTAACTGTGGGCCCATATTAGTTACCCCATATAGGCACCGAAGAGGAATTTAAATCATGAACCACAACTACTAAAGATATAAAAGTCTCTCAAATTAGGCTCGTTGAGGAGGCTCCTTCCCTAAACAACTGCCATGAGACTCGAAACTGGGTTGGATACCACCCATGAATTCAAGAAAAAAGATTTCCTTGAGTCAAAAACTAAAACATAACCTCATCACATGACAACCATTAAATGTAATATTTATGAAACTAGGCAGAGTGATAAGCTCTTCAAGAAAGAAAATATCAATCCAAGATCTGTTAACAAGCTTAATTGTATGTCTAACTATCAAACAATGATTACAATGTTTAATAAGAAGCTCCATATAGATTGCTAAGAGATAATTGAAAAAGTTTCTCCTAGCCCATTGCATGTAATGAATCAAACCTTTATAGAAATGTGTCACCATGTCCAACATACATGTGCCTTAATAAAAAAACAATAACCTTCCCACCAAACATTTTATCGAAAATATATATTAAATATTATTAATATATAATATATATATTTAGAAATAACAAAAATTTAATCTACTTTACAATGTTTAATAATAAAAAAAAGTTTGATATCATAAAATAAAATAAAAAGACAAAAAATTAATATGGGATAGAGATGGCTCATCCTTCACCTTTTCAACATTAATAACCCATCGTATTCGAGTTGTCATCATGGTGGTGGAATATCTCCATTCTAGGAAGAAAATGGAAATGAAAATATTCTTATATAAAATATGAAATTTGGTTATATGTTTACGAATTAAAAAAACTATCCATTTAAAGGAAGGAAATAGGTTATTATTGTTGAGATTAGATACATGGTGCGTTTTTTAATTGTGGAAAGGGAATATGGTTGATAAAATAAATGGATTTAATATTGGTGTTGAGATTTGACACAAAGTCTTTACTTAATAAATTTATAATATAATAGATGTAATTATGGGATATTAAAAAAACTATCAATTTAAAGGAAGGAAAGTTATTATTGTTGAGATTAGATACATGGTCCATTTTTAATTGTTGAAAGGAAATATGGTTGATAAAATAAATGGATTTAATATTAGTGTTGAGCTTTGACACAAAGTCTTTACTTAATAAATTTATAATATAATAGATGTATTCATGGGATATTAAAGAATACTCTTATTTCACTAAAATTATTCGGTTGAACTTTTTTCTAATACATCTTTTCTAATTAAAAATTTTCATCAAAACACTTTACTTCACAATACATCTCATATTTTTAAAATTTTATTATTTATAAAAATCTTCACAAAATATGGAACACGTTTCTTCCATGGATATTTATCTCATTTTACCATTGAGATTATGAATCTTTAAATAGACTTCGTTACCATACCATTAACCAATTTAGATGACATTCTTTTAAATTAAATAGATTAATTAAAAAACTTTATATGAAAAGTGTCATATAAAGTGAGTTATGGTTTTTTTGGAAATGTGGTATTGATAAGCCATGGTATTGGCCCATAGTATTGTAACAAATTAATAATCTCCATGGTAAAATAGGGTAAATCTCCATGATTAAGAATTTTGTTCTATTTTTTTATTAGGTAATAGGAGTCTGAAGATGGCTAACATGCCTAACAACAACCCTTTAGCATAACTAGATTATTGTCCATAAAATTTCAAACTGACAGATTTTTTACCACTAAATACCTTAACAAAGTACCATATCGCTTTCTATAAATTTATTCCACTTTATAATA
>APFE030427132.1:69573-90342 GCA_000404065.3 Pinus taeda
CTACAAGTTTAATAAAGAAAAAGTGTTAGATATCATAAAAATAAAAAGACAAAAACCCAACCTTAATACGTTAATATGGGATAGAGATGGCTCATCCTTCACCTTTTCAACATTAATAACCCATCGCATTCGAGTTGTCATCATGGTGGTGGAATATCTCCATTCCAAGAAGAAACCGGGAATGAAAATATTATCTTATACAAAATATGAAAATTTGGTTATATGTTTGCAAATTAAAAAAACTATCAATTTAAAGGAAGGAGGAAATAGGTTATTATTGTTGAGATTAGATACATGTCCATATTTTAATTGTTGAAAGGGAATATGGTTGATAAAATAAATGGATTTAATATTGGTGTTGAGCTTTGATATAAAGTCTTTACTTAATAAATTTATAATATAATAGATGTATTAATGAGATATTAAAGAATATTCTTATTTTCACTAAAATTATTTTGTTGAATTTTTTTCTAATACATCTTTTCTAATTAAAATTTTTCATCAAAACACTTTATTTCACAATACATCTCATATTTTTAGCATTTTATTATTTATAGAAATCTTCACAAAATATGGAACATGTTTCTTCCATGGATATTTACCTCATTTTACCATTGAGATTATGAATCTTTAAATAGACTTTGTTACCATACCATTAACCAATTTAGATGACATTCTTGTAAATTAAATAGATTAATTAAAAAACTTTATATGAAAAGTGTCATATAAAGTGAGTTAAGGTTTTTTGGAAATGTGGTATTGATAAGCCATGGTATTGGCCCATAGTATTGTAACAAATTAATAATGAAATTAATGGTAATTTTAATAATGATGTTTATTTTTTAACTATTACTAATACTAATATAAACACTAGTAATAATAGGTGTACTATTAATTGGGATAATTTTAATGAATCTATTTTGATTTTAGTAATTATAATAGTATTAATAATTCTAATACTACTTATTACTTTTTTAATAAAAACAAATATTTTATATAATAATATATACAATTATTAGTTCGTTTTTTAATAATAAGGTTATTAACTTTTCTATGTTTTTTTATTCTTTGGTTTATAGTCTTGAGAAATGGTTGAATTTTTCTTTAGCCTCTAGAAAGATTCTGGTTGAGGAGATCATATGCTCCATTAAATCTGACTTGGAGTTGTCTAATCACATTAGGCATGATTATTTTGTGATTCTTAGGAATGTTAAGCCACCTAAAAGCAATATTAGCAAGTCGGAATTTGAAGCCCTAAAATCTTTAAACAATAACCTTGATGTTGTTGTCCTTAAAGACGATAAAGGAGGGGTGGCGATTTTAGATAGAGATGATTACCGGAAGAAGATGTTAGATCACCTGTGCAACAGTGGGAGCTATATAAATCTAAATAAGAACCCCATTAAAAAGGTTTCAAAAGATCTGTAAGCTCATTAAGTCACAAGCTTATAGAAAGTAACCTTCTCACTCCTAAGATCTATGGGCTTCCTAAGATTCATAAGGAAGGCCTCCCCCTTAGACTTATTGTCAATAACATAGTTGGGCCAACGTATCTCCTTGCTAAGTATTTATCTCAAAAGCTTAAACTTTTAGTAGGTAAGTCTAGTTCTTTTGTTAAGGATTCTTTCTCTTTTGTGAATGAGTTGAAAGATGTGAAATTTGAGCCTGATGATTTTATGGTTAGTTTTGATATTGTTTCTCTTTACATTATAATCCCTATTAAGGAGGCTATTGATGTTATCAATTGCATAATGGATCCTGTTACTGTCAAGCTTGTAGAGATTTGTCTTACCTCAACCTTCTTTAGTTTCGAAGGCAAATTCTATGAGAAATGTGTGGGTTAGCAATGGGTTCTCCCCTCTCTCTAGTGATGGGTAACCTTTTTATGGAAGATTTTGAATCAAGAGCTTTAGCTTTAGCTCATTTTAAGCCAAAATTTTGGAAATTATTTGTTGATGATACCTCCAACTTATGGCCCTATGGTCAAGAAAAATTAGTATTTTTTTTCGAGCATCTCAATAATCAATCTGCTTCCATTAAATTTACCATGGAATGTGGGGTTAATGGAAGCTTACCCTTCCTTGATGTGCTTATCTCAAAGAAAGATGATGTTTTTTTTCTCCCACCAGGTTTTTCGTAAGAAAACCCACACTGAACAATATCTTCATGCTAAATATCAACACTTTCTGGCCCAAAAACTAGGGGTTCTCAACACTCTAGCTACTAGGGCTTTAAGAGTTTTTGATGAAGACCATCCGGCTGATGAGAAAACCCATCTCTTAAACGTCGTCAAGAAGAATGGTTATAATAAGTTCCAAGGTTTCTGAGCCTTTTTAAAAGTAGTCAATGACATAGAACTAAGAAAGAGTTGGTTGAGGTGGCCTCTAGTGTCTAACTTCCCTTTATCCAGGGGACGAATGACAAGATTGCTAGGATTATGAGGAAACAAAAGATTGGCTCCACCTTTAGACCTTTAAAAACTATTCGTGGCTCTTTAAGATCCGTCAAAGATCCTGTTGATGCCAAAAACATGAAGGGTGTTTATTTAATTCCATGTTCTTGTGGAACCCCCTACATTGGAGAGACTGGTCATTCCATTTCTCAGAGGATTCAAGAGCATGTAGCTGACCTTAGACACTATAGGACTCGCTCCTCTGCTCTAGAAAAACATGTTGAATTATCAAAACACCATATTTTCTTAGAGAATTCTTAGGTCCTCGCTAGGGTTGATCATTTCCATCACCATAAATTAAGAGAAACCATTGAGATTGAAAAGAGAAGTAAGACTTGGATGAAGGGGCTCTACAATTTGAACTAGGGTATTGTGTTAGGGTTTTGTTACTAGTCATCATGGTGGGGCACGAAGGAGGGAGTTCAACTCCCTCCTACAGTCAAGTGGTTGCGGACAGAAGCAAGGGAGCTAGATCGTATCACTTCAAGAAACCAACGGAGGTGGCAACAGAGGCTACGAATACAGAAAAACCAGAAAATATCATACCTTATGGACAGGAAGAGAATCACAAAGAAGCTAGTAAGGAGAAGAGGACATAGGTTAGAAGTCAAAAATTTGCTCCTATGAGTACAACAGGGGTCTGTAAACCAAAGTCGACCATTATTCCTCGGGTCGTTTTAAGTGACCCAATGCTACAGGTGCACAGAGATCACATGGCGAAATATGCAATTATCAGCTAATTTATGGGGATTTGGCCAACAGAGAAGGCTTTGCAAGCATGGATAAGGAACCACTAGAAACCAAAGGGGGAAATCAACCTTCACCTTGGGTCCAAGGGCTTCTTCACGGTGGTGTTCAAAATCTTAGAGGATAAAGACAGAGTGTTCAAGGGAGGACCCTATTTTTACGCTTCTGCAGGCCTTTATATGTGACCATGGGTAATGAAATTTGTCCCAGAACAAGAAACTTTCACATTGGTACTGGTATGGATAAGACTCTACTCCCTTCCTTTAGATTATTGGCTACTGCATTCTCCAAAGGCTATTGGCAACAAGCTAGGGCATTTTATAAAGATCTCAGATTCTACTCTAAGAGGCAAATACACTTCCTTCACCCGAATATGTGTGGAAATGGACTTATCTGGGGCACTTCTGGATGCAATCATTTTAGAAGTGTATGACGAGGAATGGGTGCAGGCGGTGGACTATGAACACGTCCCAATTAGGTGTCGTAAGTGCCATGAACATGGGCACCTATACAGGGACTGCCCATTGAACAAGCTGGAGAGCAATACGAAAGCCACTACAGGCAAATATCTCAAGGGCTTTACTAAGGTTGGGGGTAAAGGGAAGGAGGCAAGTGGTACCAAAAGAAAATTAATGAAGACGGACAACCGAGCCACAATAGTTTTAAGATATTAGAAGAATAACTTGGAAACAATGGGACAAACTAGGAATTAGAGAATGTTCCCACTGAGAGGGAAATGGATGCAAATATGGAGGATATACCAGAAAACAAAAAACAAAAGGATGATATGCCGAGCATTATGGAGCTTAGTAGGGACCATGAGATGACCCCAAGTGAAGTTGGAACGGAAGACCTTGAACTGCAGGAGATTCTAAAGAGGGAGAATTTAGATCTAGAAAGGTTTCTGGAGCAGGGAATCACCAAACGGGTACACTCTCCGCCAAAAGAGGAGTTTGACAGGGTTCAACAACTCTTCCTCTAGAGATCACAAACAAAGTGTTATGGATTCAAAAGAAACCATGATAGCTAGGAGAATAGAGGGGTGAAAACGATGGAGTATACACCAATGCATTCTTCCAAGAACCCGGGTAGGAAAAGGGGAAGAAAAAAACAGAATGAGCTGCTGACCGAATGTGGGAAATTTATGATTAAATTAGGTAAGATGAGGGATCTTATAAGTTAATCCTTTACAAACCTTTCTTAATGAAGCTTACAACCTGGAACATTAGGGGTCTAGGAAGAAAAAGGAATCAAAGAAATCTTAGCAGTACAATAAAAGAAGAAAAACCAGATAATGGTTTTTATTCAGGAAAAAAAATGTTCGATGGATAAGATCAAAGAGATACACAACAAATGGTTAATCAAATATGAGTATCTAGAGGTTCATGCGCACAAATCGGCGGGTGGGATTTTTACGCTATGGGATCCTCAAAAACTTGGAATCTTGGATGTTGAAGCTTCTAGGAACTATCTATCTCTGGTGATTGAACCTTTGGGTGATAAGGAGATCTACATGATCACTAACGTCTATGGTCCTCAAAAACTAGAATACAAACTTAAGCTTCTCACCTCCCTTGAGGAGTTGAGAGAGAAATATCCTGATATGCCCTGGATTCTGGCAGGGGATTTCAATATGATCATATCTCTTACAGAGAAAAAAGGTGGTACCAGAAAACTAGGCAAAGACTCCATTTCCTTCGAGAACTTCATGAATAACATGGGGCTAGTGGACACCAAAACAATAAATGGCACTTTTACTTAGAAAAATAAGATGGGAGGGGCTTCTCAAGTCACCTCTAAACTAGATAGATTCATAATCTCAAACGACCTCCTTCTCACAGGCCTTGATATGTCGGCTTTAATCCTTCCCTTCAGAGGCTCGGACCACTGGGCTATCTAGCTTGAAGCTACTTTTATGGGTACACTGAGGAACAAAACTTTTAGGTTTGAAAATGTTTGGCTCTCTCACCCTGACTTCACTAGCAATATTGACAAATGGTGGATGGAAGATATGCCTGTTCAAGGCACTAAAATGTTCATGTTACAGCAGAGACTTAAACACATCAAATCTGCTTAAAGATTGGAACAAAAAAGAGTTTGATAATATTTGTAAAGACAAAAGAGAAGTTGAGCAGAAGCTCTAGGGGATTAATCAGATCATCATCACAGAAGGTTTTACCAAGGAATGGAAAATTCAAGCTGACTCTCTTCACAACGAATGGGAAGATCGATGCATACAAGAGGAGATTTTTTGGAGACAAAAATCAAGGGTGCAGTGGATTAGAGAAGGGGAAGGAAACACAAAGTTTTTTCATAGATCAACCTTGGTTCACAGATCTCATAACAGAATTTCAAAACTAAGAGATTCTCAAGGGATAGAGCTCATCTCTCACAAAGAAATGGAATATGTCCTAGTTCAACACTTCCTTAGCATAGCAGAGGAGCCTCTCATCGTCAGATCTCGGTTCATTAACAAATTCACAAAGTTTAGTCCTAAAGCTTGTAACTAGAGAAGACAACCATAATTGTAATAGGCCAGTGTCTGAAGAGGAGGTTAGTGAAGTTATCAATGAAATGCAAAATGGGAAAGCTCCTGGCCCTGATGGTTTCAATGTGGTCTTCTTCAAAGCTTGCTAGAAAATAGACAAAGAAGATATCCTTGATGTTGTGGAAGACTCGAGAAGATCCAAAACTGTTTTGAAGGCTCTTAATGCCTCTTTCATAGCTTTGATTCCAAAGCAGGAAGAAGCTATTACACCGAACAGATTCAGACTCATAGCCTTATGTAATGTGGTGTACAAAATTATTTCCAAAGTGATCGCTAATAGACTTAATCCCCTTCTTCCTGCTCTTATCTCAGAGGATCAAACTAGATTTGTGGAAGGAAGACAGATTCTCAACAACATCATAAAATTTCACGAGGTGGTACACTCTCTTAAGAGAAATAAGCAAGTTCGTAGGATCATGTAGCTTGACCTAGCGAAAGCTTATGATAAGTTGGTTTTACATCAGGGCAGTGCTAAGAGCTTATGGCTTCAACCATAACTAGATAAGATGGGTTATGGCCATTGTATCCATGGCTAGCTTCTCCATTCTGCTTAATGACTCTCTGTCTAGAACCTTTATGCCTTCTAGGGGTCTCAGACAAGGGGATCCGCTCTCCCCCTTCCTCTTTGTTCTCATGATGGAAGGGCTAGGTAAAGCGATCAAAATGGAAAATGTTGAAGGAATAATCTAGGGTCTGAAACTTACCCCTCATGGTGCTGCTTCTACTCATCAACAATTTGTGGATGACACAATGCTGTAGGGCATTCCTACGGTCAAGGAAGCCAGAGCTTTCAAACAAATCCTGAACGACTTTGCTTTGGCCGTTGGTATAGAGATAAGCCTTGACAAATCAAAGGTTTTCTTTTTTAACACTGAGATTGTTATTCAGAGGAACCTCACTAGAATTCTCAGGTTTCAAAGGGATTAGTTACCTTCCAAGTACCTTGGAATGCCTCTTATGGACAAACCTCTAAGCAAGGGAGTGTGGGAGCTGGTAACTAATAAAATTCAGGACAAAGTCTGGAAATGGACCTGTAGGGCTTTGAATTTGGCGAGGTGTCTTGTGCTTACAAAGGTTGTCCTGCAGGCTATACCCATTTTCATGTTTTCAGCTCTTCCTGCTCCTAAAGGAGTTATGCAACAAATCAGGAGTATTCAATGAGATTTTTTTTTGGGGAAAAGGGGAAGAGAAAAAGAAGTGGGCTTTGGTATCTTGGGACAAGCACTGCAATCCTAAGACCCATGGTGGTTTGGGGCTTCATGACCCTGAAACCCTCAACAGAGTTTCAAGAGCCAAACTTTGGTGGAGGTGGCTCAAGGAATCAACAACCCCTTGGGCCAAGCTTTGGAAGCAAAAATATGAAAATAATTGGTAGGAGAGGGATCATATCCAAATGTCAGGGCTCATTAAGGGCTCCCACATTTAGAACCTTACTTGGGAGAATAAAGCCATTTTCCAGGAGCATAGTTTCTGGGAGATTCGAGTTGGGAACCTTCCACGGTTTTGATAGAATAACTGGCAGTAGGAACCAAATTTGTTTAGAGAAGAACTAATCACTCTCAAGAATGACACCAATAACAAAGGTTTACTTATGGTAAGTGACTTCTGGGATCGGGTAAGGGACAATGGTAAATGGAGAATGTGGAAGGATCTTGGTTATAGTGAAGAGAGTCCTTTGAAGATGGAGACAACTCCAATTTGGAACCCAAAATTCTAATCCTCTACAACACCTTATAGGGGCCATAATACCTTAGTGCTAATTTAGTGTCCTAGGATTTCCTTTATTAGTAGAATACACTCAAAAACACTAATTAATATACTTTAAAACATAGAAATTAGAGGAATAAGCATATACTACATGCTTAGTCTATTCGAAATATCTAGAGTCTGGTATAATGTGATTCAGTTGGGAAAAAAGGGATAAAGTAAATGATAGAAAAAGTGACAAAAAGGGTCACTGAGGATGTCATTTTGGGGTTTAAACTAGATTTTTTATATTGTCCTCTCAATTACTAACAACTAGCGATTCACATTAGCACTCATCTATAATGTAGGATTCCAATTGTGTTTCCTTTTGGCTAGGGGTTCAACATGATTCTCTTCCAATAAGCTCTATTATATATAATATATATTATATGTTATATATAATATATAATATACTATATATAACATATATATAATAAAAAAACCTCACTCAATCCTTCCATCACACCCATCCATCCATGAATAAAGAAATCTGTCAAACCCTCATTCAATATCATGTGTTGTTTGTGATGGAATGTGTAGGGTAGGGATTCATTCAAACCCTCAATCACTCAATTTCTTAACCACTCAATGTTATTTCATCCTGTGCCAAAATGAAAACTACAAATCATTCAATTTTGTATTCCAATAAAAGGTTCTTTTCAAATAGTAGAAGGAATTTTATTCATTTACCAGATGTACATTTGCTTGTGAGTGAAGAATTGAACCTATCATCCTATTATTGCATCAAACTTCAGAGTTTAGTTGTGATCTTCAATCTCACTAGGTAATATTGAACCTCTACTATCCATTTCAAGCCTTCTACTCCTATATAAAATGCTAAAAATGAAGAAATGGAATTTTTTCAATCCAAAACCTAGAATGTATCACTTAGTTGACTATGAAGTAGACATACATGATCCCCAGTGTCCATTTAACCTTTAAATTATTCACATACAAGCTTTCAACTTCCACGGGGAGTTAAATGACCTTCTTTAGCTTGTTTACTTATGGTTGAGTCATTTAATTGTTTATCCCGCCCATGTTTTTATAGAATTTATTTCATGGCTAGGAGATACTTTATTTTTTTTGCTGAAGTAAGAGTCATACCTTCTATTTCATTAAATCGGAAAACAAATTACATAAAATACAATAGTCCACAAGGAACTATGGGCCAAGGAAAAACTATCCTCTTAAAGTCGAGGGCATCAAGCTAAAAGCAAAAGCCCCGAGCCCTACAAATAAAACTGTAGTACCCTTAAAAAACAGAAAAAGCTAAGACTCTTTGATCTCCCCTCAGAGATCTGACGGATGAGACTCAAATCGGGTTGGAAACAAGGCAACACTTTAAAATCAGAATCGGACCCGATGAGGAAATAGGGACCAATATAAAAGGATATCAGGTCTGAATGGGGGATAACCCTCAAGCGTGTAGAACACGCGAAAACCATCGATTCTTGCCATGAAGCGAAACAAGCACGGAAGATAATCCTCACTTAGAGGCTAGGAGCTACTTTCATTCCTTAGAAGGACTGCATAATTTCAAAAAAGGGTGAAGTTGTTTTTAAAATTTCCCCTTGAATTAATTTGAAATTCCCTTCAATTCAGTGCTAATAAGAAGCTACAACAGTTTACTAACAAAACCATAATCCAGAGCTATCAAGGCTTGTCCAAATATGATAGAGAATTTGTTCGGACTGATATTACCTTCAGAGTCTTCAATTCCCCAACCTACAATTCATTATCTGTTAACTTTTTCTTCGAAATTGCTTGGGAGACTTTAGCTACTGTTTTGTTCATACTTGGAGAGAAGAAAATTGAGCTAATGGATGAAAAGGCTTTCGTATTTCTTAGTTTAATGCTACAACCTAGAGTAATTCTTGATATTCCAAATTATTTGGCTGAGTTCATTAACTTCCAATTGCAGAATATCCAAAATACTAATATCTTTACATACCCCTCATACTTGGTTCATTTTTTCTTATACCTACATGTAGCTAAGTTCTATCCTTTGAATTTAACTATGATGGAACCACCAAAATAGTTGAAACCATTGGTGCACTGGATAGATGTTAATTGGAAAAAGGAACAAAATGAGGGCTTTTCCCAATTGATCTCTTCTTATATGTTTGTTTCGTTTAAAATTCTGAATGATAAAGTTCCTCCTAGAATCTTGCTTGAAGAAAGAGAATTTCGAAAACTCAATGTGGATACCAGGGTTGGGGATTGGTTTTTGTTTCAAGATTACACAAAGATCTAGTTATAAGGAGTTAGAATGCCAGGTTATCATCTTCCATTGTTCTTACCAATGAGAATTTTCTCTTTGGAATTTATTAGACAAAGTATATATGTTGATCAATAACATTTTGTTCCTAGATATAAGGAATACATGTTTAAACTTGAAGAAGCAGTTGGACCTGTCATTGCAAACTCTAGGCAGGACCTAGAACAAATAGAAAATATGATGAAGGAATTCAATTTTTCACAGAGTTAGGTTTGGAAGTATGATCCTCATCACATTATTTTAGAATCAAGATGAAAATATGGTGTAGGGCCTTATGTTCATGAAAACAAGCCAGGATTAGAGAAATTGCCTAATCAAGAATTTTGTTTTAGTAACTCAATAGGTCAACATTCAACTAAAGTTACATGACCATAAGATATTTCCATTAATACCCCTTCCATGAATGAGAAAAGTTTGAAAATACCTATCACAATGCATACAAATGTTGAAATGGAAGACCAACATGTAGAAAAAGGAGCCAAATTCAAGGAAAATAAGACAAAATACAAAGTTTGGAAATTAAATTGAAGCAAAAACCATCACAACAACTAGGTTTTGAGATAAATTTAGAAAAAATTGAATGGAAATTTTTTTATTCAACTTCTATAGAAATAATAGAACCACCTATTAATAATATTCCATCTCAAGTAGAAGATTTGTAAGAACAGTACTAATAGATTGCAAAAAAGAGTAGAAATGCAGCAAAAGACACAACTAGCCAGTTGTAAACTTGTGATAATCAGACAAGGTTACTGTCATCATTGAGTTTGGAGATAAATAAACTAAAATTATCTACGGTTCATCCCACAACTCAATCAATCCCATCAGTGAAAGATTTTGAAACTACCAACTTGTCTATTGGGTATAAGTGATATTCCTCTGCCTAAAAAAAATGATTTTCATATATAGATTGGTGAGATGATTTAGAATGACATTACTAAAAGTTAACTAATAGTGAGAAGGTAGAGATAACTCTTAAAAAGTTATTGAGCAATTGAGACAAGAAAAAGAAAATTCCAGAGCTAAACAAAACCAATTAGAGGAGTACAAGAAGTTGATAATTAAATTTAGGATAGATCCAATAGATAGAAAGTCAGTTAAAATTTTATTACAAAAAATGGAAACTGAAATGAAATCTTTGAGGAAGCATCTAAAAATTTTGAAGTACAAAACATGTTCAAAAAGTAGAGCTTGTCCAAGCTGAGAAGGAAAATGAGTGGTTACTAGAACAACTAATACATAGAAACAATGAAGTCACTAAATTGTAGAAGCAAGTTCAAAAATTACAGAAATATATCCAAGACCATGTTTTTGAAACCCTTGTTACAATTTATCTAAATTCACAAGATCCTATAGAATAAATTTCTAAAGTGATTGAAAATTTGAAGCTTTCATAAGTTGAATTAAGAAAAACACATAATTCTTTGGTAGAAACAAACAAGTATATTTTATTTCATGGATAAGAAATATTATAGAAAGAACCTCCTTCATATCCAAACTTCCAATAGATAACAAGAAGTAAAAAAATAAAAGTCAATGTTTGATAACAAATTTGGTCAAATAACAACAACAATATTGCCCAATTTCTTGGACCAAAATGGTAAATTGATTTCTTGGGAGGAATATAAAAAACCATTATCAAACATGAAAACTCAAATTGACAAAGATCTTGAAGAATCTGAAGCTTTGAGAGGCCAAGTTATTGTTAATTATTTTCATCATGACTTTCAACTACTCTGGTAGGTGAAAAATTTGTTCACCATGAAACTAAACTATTCCAAACACTCAAGCTTACAGATGGCCTATCAAGGCTTGCTCGCATAATAGTTTCCAGATGAAGCAATATGGAAAATATGTGAAAGGATGATCACACCTCTAGTAGTATAAGTCATGGAGCAAGTGCCTAATCAACCAAATCAATGAAGTTTTCTCTCTAGTTATGTTAAATATAAGAATTATCATATTTCTCTTTATGAGAAAATTTTGTATCTAAATATTTTTCTAAAAATACTTTTAATTAGAACTATTTAAGAGAGTTAAGAAGTTTTGATAGTTACTCCCGTAACTAAAAAAAATCATGTAATATTTAAAGACAATTGAACCCTAGAAAAAGGGTTTGGAGACTCTCAATTTGATTAATTGTGTAATGTTGAATCTTCCTTGGAGTTTAATAAAGAAAACCATATTGATTCCATATCTTGTGATGAATTACAATATGTGGTGTTATCTTCTTATGTATTTTATTTCATTATTGTTTTCCTTCCTATGAGGTTAACGTAATATGAAATGGACATATTTTGAAGAGTATACATATTTATTAATGTTATGATAAATAACAAAAAATAACTGTATTAATTTTTTAAAGAAGTCTTAGTCAGTCCTTTGTAACCTCACACCACTACCTTCATTTATTCCATGTCTCATTTCACATTGGAATCTTAGAGTGTAAGCTTTGGATTCCCTTTTGCCTAGAAGTAATAAATCATGTTCTAATAAATTCCTTATTTCCATCTTATTAAATAGAATTTTGTAATCATTTAAGTAAAGCCCAGTTTGGCTGAATGAGCTCATCCCCAAGAGTAAGTTAACATTATATTAAATGATGTTTTGTCTCTGATAAAATATTCTTTCAAAGTTTAAATCAATTTTGCATATGTCCTCGAAATTGACCTCCTACAGCTAGAGGGATTATCTAGGGTACAAAAGGCCTAATTGCTCAATGCTTCATGATGGAATGTAGGGCATTATATTTATTCAACGACCCTTCCACCAATAGTAAACACAATTCCTCAATGGCTCAATCAATCAATGCTTCATGAGGGAATTTAGGGCATTGTCTTTCTTTAGCAACCCTTCCACCAACAAGCACTAGGTGAGCCTTCTCAATTTATCTATTATCATTTTTCTTTTCAATAGAGTCATTCATTATCTCTTCTACTAGTTCTTCTAATGGCTCTTCTATCACTTGGTAGGTTCTTATGTTGTTTCACTAAATGAGGTGTCATATATGTTCTTGAGCACCAAAAACATTGGCTTAAACTTCATTATCTTGAAAGTGGTTTGAATGCCAAGGCATTGATATTATAGGGTCGATTTGAGGAGATTATTGATTCGCTAGGGCCACAACAAAAGGTTGAGTAAAAAATCAAGAAAATGGTAATGTGGTTTCTTCATTCTTCGAAACTATTCAGTTTGGATTCAAAACTTTTTATTTCATAATAAGTTCTACAATCATATATGAATTTTATCCTCTAACCTTACTTTGAATCATACTTTCTCAAAAATACCCTAAAAAAATAATCCTCTTCGAGGTTTGCTTATGGTTGTAATAAACTAGGGTATTTTTTCCCTATGATTTCTTGCATAGCTAGGTTTTATTCCAAAATTTCCTTTGCAATTAAAAAGATAACAACTCTAGTACAAAATATATCATTTAGTATCCATAGCCAATAATACAACATAACATTATAGTTCAACCAAACAATTGCAATGCTAATTGAGTTCATTATCCACATAATCCAACCACTCTAATATAAATTTCAATTGTTTTCAAACATTAGAGTTCAACATGATTTGAGAATTCTATAATTTCAAACTATACTGTGGAATTCAAACTTGACCATAAAATTAGGATCTAACTAGATAATGAACTCTCTTATACTTTGCTACAAATCTCTCCAAGATGTCATTTAATTCAAAAGTGAGGACGTGGGTGTTCTAACCCTGATTACTAGTTGAAACTCCTCAAACCTTGTCTCCACCTTTAGTGAGGTTTCTGGAACTTCATCCACCTTCCCAAACCCTATCCCCACCTATAGCGAGGACTTCTAGGTACTCCATCCAGTTTTTGTCCTTTGTAGAGGACTTAGACCAACTTTGGATCTCCTTAAAAATCCACAAAAAGGAATACTGCCCCACAACAATGTCTCCCAAAATATTCAACATGATTTAACCTTACACAAAATGTTGAAATCCTTCCATAGGATGCAATGTATGCAAGGGTTTTTTTTTTAGCTCCAAACATCACCATGTTGGTTCACTTCATTTGCTTCAATTATGATTTTTACCATAATCCTCCATGCATCACTATGTTTCTTCACTTCAATTGCTTCAACTACTATTTCTACCATAATTTCACCTTTATCCTTCTTGTTTCAAGTCATGTTTAGAATCCAAGATGTTTACCCCATAACATTCCATGAAATGTTTATACGTTCAATTCATTCATCATTTATGAATCAAAAACCATGTAGTCAAACTTCTCAAAAACACTTAATCAAGTTAGAATAAAAATTTATCCTACTTGTTTATCATCAAAAAATAGGCCTTCATATAATATTCAATTGTTGGCTAAGGTGGGGAAGGTGAGCACAACCTGAAAAATCATTCTCACTTTCCCCTATCCTTTTGATGTAGCTACCTCAACAAATGTTTTGATTTTTAATAAATAGTCACTATTTGAATAGCTTATCAACACAACTTTCCTTTTCTCTATATTTAAAGTATAACAATTACAATTTTAAACTTCATTGGTTTGAGTAATCGTTAAAAGAAAACCATCAATATGAACAACCACTAGCTTTAAGGTCTTTAATGTTACTATACCATAATAAGAAAATTTCAATAGATATAAGTTTAAAAAATGTCATAAGATGCTTTTGTTATTGTAACCGATCAGTATATTGAATTACCTTTATGTTTAATGCCTATATTCATAGTTAAGAAACCACTATGTTGTTATATTACATATTAGTCTCTAGTTTAAAAAAAAATTCTCAAGTAAGAATTTCAAAATGAGAGGAGGATCCAACTACACCAAGTTTGTCATTACTAGGACAATTGATCCCAATGATCTTATTGGATCCATTAGCAAAGCAAAGAGCATGGAAATAAACAAAATTTTCATTCCACCAAAACTGACATGATGAACACCAATTTAAATTTATTTGGGTCATAATCAAATGCTCCACCTATTTTCAAACAAGAACTAGGACAATAGAATATGCAACAAGAGTATGTTTATTGAGTAAATACAAGAGTCTCCAGAATAATAGAAAGAGGATTTGCAAGACTAGATTTTGCAAGGAGATCTTCATTTTGATCATCTCTCAGACATTAAGATTGATCCTAATAGGAAAACTATAAGAGAGTTGACTCCTCCATATCACTCTTCATATCTCATTAGTGATGTTGGTAGCTCTAGGTTACCTCTCTCTAGACCATTTCTCTGAAAGAAAAAAGAGAAGCCCATTTTAAGAAGAGAGATTAATACCATGAATTATATCTACCAAAGTAAAAAAAATTGATTCTTCTGCATGTACAGAGTTAGGCAGAGGATAAACGTGAACAAATATGTTTCTTTATCAATTTTCTATTTTGCAAGTGTGTATGCACGAATCTTATTGTGTTGCTATCAATTTTTTATAGTAGACAGATTGAGCCTTGGGGAATGGAAAGAGGTGGGGGAAGGGCGGGGGGGTGTTGGGGTTTGGCAAGGCCATAGAGCTTCCACCTTTACATGGTTGGACCTCTTCAGTATAAAATAATTTAGGATATGGATACTCTTGGAGCAAACCTCCCCCGTTCCAACAAAAGAACAACAAAGTCAATGTTGACTTCACTGTTGCTCCGTCAAATTGAGGAACATTTACTCCAAGATTAGACTACTCCAATAAATTATTCTTGAAACCAAGAGGAGCTTATTAAATTATTCATTTTCTTTAGTCTTTCTAATTTTTACTTATTCATAAAAATGTTTCTTAATTTATTTATTATTGTGTTGATTCTTTATATACCTTTAACACAATTTATGTGTGTTGTGGGTATTCTTACTCTTGAAAGTTGTCACCCACAAATGTAACATGGTTGGAAAGAAAGCACATGAATTTATAGGTATTTGTTATAATCTTTGAATATCAAAATATGTGATTAAATGGGTAGTATTAAGATTAAATGGTGGATTAATTATACTATCCTTATTCAATGAAAGGTTATATCACTTAGACTAGAAGAATTTAGATGCCTTGCAATGTTTAACCCACTTAGTTCTTCCAAAAAAAATATCGTACATACATCCAATTGTAGCCTTATATTTTTTTTAATACAAGACTTGACCAATTTCACAACTTAAGAAATATAGATTCAAGTAACAGTAACATTCAAAACACATAAAACATCCACAATGTAGAACACATGTAAACGGTTGCACCCAAGAGCCTCCTAAGACTATATAAAAAATTTGTACAAGCCAATCCATGAAGCATCAATAATAGTTCCTCCAATAGGGCTTACTTCCTTCTTATTGTTAGTTATTTGACATAAGTCTGCTGATCTACAAAATCCCTAAGATTGGAAAAATACCACATGAGACTTATATGACTCAAATATTGTCTTCTTGCCTCCTATCTTATGCCAAAGCATTCAATGTAGTTCTAGGTATGCTCAAAATATTTCTTGAACATCCCTAACAACTATGCCATGCATACCCATGTAGTTTCATTGTTTAGTTATGCATATTACTGTGATGAACTACATTTACATGTACATTGTAATTATCCCTTTGGTTGGATTGCTTGAACTCCTTGACACATTTGTCTTTCCTTGTAAATGGTAAGAAATGAAATAATTCCTTCAGATAGAAATAATTCTTCACTTCCCACAACAACCATTTGACAAACTTTGAAAATATTCCCCTTGACAATGGACTACACACTTTCTTTGCATTTAATTATGTTACATTGTTCCTTAGCTTCAATCCCAAGAGGATTTAAATAAATTATAGGTCTGCCTACACAATATATTTATCAACAAAAGAAATAGGTCTAATTTGGCTTCCACCACCTCATCTTAAATGCTCCAGAAAGCCTTAGCATAATGATGTCTCATATCATGTTTTCATAATCCAACAAAATTATCCTTCTTAGTTATGGAACTTACAATGTGGTGCACACTCATGTCAAGTAGCAAAGGCTTCATACCAATCATCGATGTTGAAGCCTTTGAAAAATATCTTATTATTGTAAAATCCCTTTGGATTATTTCACTTGCATGAGGATGGCACACTTCACCACTACAATGATAAGCTAATCTTATGGAGATAGTTTATTCTTTAATGCTTCCTAATGAATGTAACAAAACCAAGTTTATTTTCCATGTATATAAATTAAACCAAGGCCACAGGGCACGTATTCCAAGATGAATGGAGTGAAAATTGTTATAGTTGGCATCACTTGTGGTTTATTATCGGTTATGGAAATTGGAATTAGAATTGCAAAAGGAAAAAGGAAATAAATGGAAAATAATTTGAGAAATAAAGAAAAATAGGAGAAAAGGAAGATGAAGGGAGAAGAATATGCATGCAAGGAAAATGAAGGAAATAAAAAGGAAAAAGGAAAAAAAGAAGAGGGAGAACATTCTACGTCTCTCTTAGCTACTCTTAATCACTTTGGTTACTCTGGGAACATTCTAGAGTTCACTTGGACATTGAGGCATTCTCATTTGGATAGAAACAAGCAAGCAAAGGAACTTGTGGGAAACAAAGAAGAAGGTTGGAAAATAAGCTATAATAGGAGAATGTTGTAGGTAATAGGTTACATGTGTGATTTCCTTGCCGAGATTTGAATGCATGGTACATGCATTTGGTTATTTAGTTACTTTTCTATCATTTGCATGGGATTTTCCTAGTGGTTTCAACCTCACGTTTCAATTTTTTAGATAGCCATGATGTAGTGGGTTTACCTTTTTGATTAATCATTGGAAGATCGATAGACTTTGGATCCTGGTTGAGGTGGTCTCAAGAAAACTCCTAAGGATCGAGGATGGGGACAATGTTTCTCCAAGAATTGTTGACGTATGGTTGGAGACATGAAAATACCTTTGGGTATGGTGAAGAAAGTTAGAAGACATCTAAGCTTGTTTTGATGTTAGTGATTTATAGGCCACTTGAGGTGAAACCACTATGGTTGAGGGTAGAGGTGGTTTAGACTCTGGATTCCCTCGTTGGTTTTGCTTTGTTTTATCCCATGTGATCCCACATTCATGCTTGGAATATGGCATGGGGGTGATTGGCTAAAAGAAAGTTTTGGTTTAGTTCAATATATGGTCAGATGGTATGTGCAAATCACTAAATTGGGTGGGATTATGCATATTTTATTATGTGCTATTTCTTATTGAGATCAATGAGCACATGTATTGGTTATTGTGTTGAATTTATAATTGGTTTCTCTTGCATTCATTCTAGTTAAATGATGGTTATAAGCATGCCATGTTCTTATTGTATAATGTTCTCTTGTTATGGATCTTTCTTATGGCTTAATAAATGATTTAATGATTATGTGAATGCATGGTATACCTAGTGTTTGAAGTAGCTAGCTTGAGAGGGAATTGAGCCTTCTTAATGATTCTTTGATGAAGCTAAGGAGACAATGAACAAATATGCATTCATGACCTGTAGTTACTATGTTTACTATGTGTTTTATGGAATGATTATCATGTTCTTGGAAATTTTGGGCAAGATCTTATCCTCAGTATTGATTATATAGGCTTATCATTGTCATAGACTAGATTCTAGACAATTCTAGGTTATTCTGGGTTGTTGGTGTGTAACTAACCATCAATATCTAGAATAGGGCTTTTGGTCGTAGTTTCTTAACTGATACATATCTGTTGTAGTTGCATGGAGGAAGGCCTGTGCATGTCACTGGAGAATTCTACCGACATGAACAACTTGCCATGTGTGCGACTGGGCTATATGGTCAAGGAAAAAGATAGTTCCAGTTCAAGGTAAGATCATCATTGGATGATGTCTAACATCTGGGTGACGTCGTATGCTTGGGAGGTTGAATTAAGTTTGAAGATGGTAGACCCCACTTCCATAACTGAAACTTGGATGTTGGGTCACGCATAATAACTCTCATCTCATGTTTACCATGGTGAACTTATAAAATAGGTTAAATGTGGGGTGGGTTGTTATAGGGTGGTATTCGAGTAAGGTTGCAACATTTGACCTCAAGGCAAATGTAGAATGTTATGCATGCATGGCAGTTGTATACATGTTTATCATGGATGCATATTAGATATTTATTGTTATAGTTATGATATCCATGTATGAGCCAATATGCTTGTGATGTTGTATTGTGAAAATTTGGACTGGCCTATGTACATGCAATAGCCTCCCCTTAGATACATTGAGGTATGATTTTGATTATGTTTTTACTTAGCTAACAATGGCACAATGTAGGAAATATAAGGCTATGAGACGAAGAGTAGAGTAGTTGAGTACAATTTGTATGACTCTCCATACAGGCTGGAAGAGACATTAGTAGGATGGGGGAGATCAGTTGAGTAGTAGAGAGAGGGATATTCTCCTAGTTTGGGAGATACATTTAGAAGTTTGAAGATAGTGTTAGAAATTAATTAAGGGAGAAATCAAATACACAAAATATTGCAGAAACACAAATACATAAATGCATAGAACAAGAGAGACACATATATACACAGTTCACTCAATTTGGGCTGCGTCCACGGAGAAATAACCAATCCTTCATTTTATATTATCCAACAAAATGAATAGATACAACCTACAAGAGATCCACTATAATTTCCTCTTCGCTCTCACAAAGTATCCTCTCTCTTTCTCGCTTAGAATAATAATATACATTTGCAATACAATTCCCTCATATAAGACGAGGGGTTGCCTCTAGGGAAAAAAACCTAAATTAAACATAATTTCTACCATTAGATCATCAGATAATGAATAACCCAGATTGACTACGAAATTACAATATTTTATAAGGAAAAATTTCATCTATTTTTAGATTTGGGGGTGTTTCCCTCGAACCCCCACCAAAGGAGGGGGGGCATGCTCTAAACATGCAACCGCCCACCCCTGGATCCCTTAGGTAGCAATAGTGGGGGAGAAGTCCCCCCAGACCCCCCCGTCAAGGATTGGGATCCAAAAACAACTAAAAAAGACCTCTAAATCAAGAAGATAATTTGGCTCCACATCCAACAATCTCCCACATGGAGACTGATTATATCAACTCCATTACTTCTTCACTTGCTAGAAAATGCTTCCACTTTAGACCTGAATTTTTCTCATCTTCATCATCTTTCTTAAAGGTTTATTGAAACTGGGCAGTAGATCAATTTCTCTCTCATTACAACCTTTATCAACATATCTATAGGATTCTGGTTAGTGTGTATCCTTTTCAGCTTCAAACATAGTTATCGATCAAACAAGAACTATTACATCAAAACAAGTACTCGAGTCCAAATGTCCCAAAAAAACATGAAAAAACAACCCAAAAATAAAAAGTGTTGATTCAGCATCACCATTTTTTTCAGAGTAAATTTTCAATATTTTTAAAAAATAACTGTAAAAAACAATGAAAGCCATTTTGTTTGGTGCAAAAAACACCTTGAAATCAAAAAGTGTTGACGCCAAAATAATTTTTTATTTTATTTATTGGGTACATTTTCAACATTTTTTAATAATGACCTTAAAAATAAAATATCATGACTTTCAAAAAATTTAAATTTCCAACAATTTTCAAGCATGATATTAACGATAAAATGTCACGTCTTTGAAAAGCCTTAAATTTCCAACTATTTTTAAGGATGACATTAAATTTAAAATATCACTTCTTTGAAAAGCCTTAAAATTCCAACAATTTTCAAGCATGGTGCTAAGAAAAAATATTTATAACTATTTTAAACAATAACATTAAAGATAAAATATCACGACTTAGAAAAACTTTAAATCTTGATAATCTTTCAACCATTGAATTAAAACCAAAGATTATGATTACAAAACAATCTTAAATTTTCAAAATATTTCAAGCATGACAAGCATGACATTATGGAAAAATTTTATGACTAAAAAAACTTTAAAAATGAACACCTGAATGAAAGAGTTATTATACCAAGAGTAATTTTTTTTAAATGCTAAATGTATAGCAATTTTAAAATCTTAGCCTAAGACAACTTGATACATTG
>APFE030427140.1:0-29798 GCA_000404065.3 Pinus taeda
CATTGTTGGAACAGGCCGAGATCTATCCATGGAATGGACCCATGTTGCCCCTGGATTCCCCAAAAAACGTCGTTTAGGGGCTCAAAACGGCTCCGGAAGTTCAGGACCCGAAAAACTGCTAAAAATAGTAAGTTGTGCTACAATTAAGGAAACTGAAAATGCTGAGAAAGACAATGGTGGGGGTCCAGGTGGACTTGGCAGGTGGCCACCAATATACACCTAGATCAAGATTGCTGCCTTGCAATTTGAAACTGCTATTACTAAGTTTTCCAAAATCTATGTTCAATTTCCAATGATCAACTTCAATTCATTGAAATTGGTGCCTAATGATGATATTCAACCTTCGTATCTCAGATTTCATTTTTTTTTTTTCAAAAGAAAAAGCTGTATACTTCTATTATATTAAAAAAAGCTGCATATATACATATGAGATTGGTTAAGTCCCTAGCATAAAATCCAAATCGGAAAGTATTTTCAGTTACATCCGATTGAACATGAGATGGTATGAGGTATGTATATAGATCTTATCTAGACATAGAAAACATTCAACTGTACAAAAAGTAATGGCATTACTTGACCCAAATAATGACCATATTCCAGAAAAAAGGAGCCAGAAGCATACCGGATTTGTCCATTTAAATGCCCGGCATAGAAAATGGTTGAATGAAAAATGTAGCAGATTCTACAGAGATACATAGATGCCACTTACCATCTAGAGATTGCATTCCCTTTTTAGATAGTTCATCCGCTTGCTCATTTTGTCCCCGCTTTATATGAGTGATAGGGAACTGTTAAGGCTTCCATAGGGATTTTATCCTGCCTAGCCATCCAGAAAGGCTGTCATTTCTTATATTTTGGTTCCCCTTCATGTGTTCTATGATTATTTTGGAATCCCCATAGATGTTGATATAGCCGATGTCCATAAAAGAGCAGAAGATAAGCAGGCCATGTAGAGCCATGGGCTCGGCTTTGTTATTTGTTCCTTTACCATCATTCCAAAACATGATATTGTAGCTCCCTTGATAGACCAATGTAAACTCCACATGCACATTTACCTTATTTTGCTGTTCCATCGAAATGTGCTCGTGGAAAAAGTAGCTGATGGGAATCTGTGCCTGTTTTTTGTTGTATCATCTGTTGCAAGATGTTTGGGAGAATAGAATAATAGTAGGGGATTATCTTATCAAATATATGCCCAAAGTCCTCCTTGCTGTTCTGAAAAATCTTTTTATTTCTCCACTTCCATTTGAACTAGTTAACAATTAACGGAATGGGACGCCATACTATTTTCTGAGTAGCCCACCATTCGTATGCTTCTGTTATGGAGGGATAAGAAACTACAGGAAAACCAAAATACGATGCCATCCTCTTCCATAAAATCTGAGATAGTGGATAACTTAAGAAAATATGCATGTTATCTTCAGTGTTAGAAAGGCAGATTATGCATATGGCTAGTCCATGCCAGCTTCTTTTCTGCAAATTTGTCCAAGTGAGATTTTTGTTATTATAAACAAGCCATGAAAACAAGATAATTTTTAGAGGACAACCAGTCTTCCAAAAGGAGTATGGAAAAATATTCTGAGCGATTTCTCTACGCTGTTCTATCAAGGAAAGATATATGTCTCTAACTAACACATTGGGTTGACCTCTCTTGACCTGCCAACCAATCCTGTCTCTGTCCTTAGTTCTGTATATCCCTTCGTTTTTTATAATCCAGGTAATCTTGTCCCATTGGGTAGCCATCGATCCCCGCAATCCCAGCTCATTATTTGATTTCCATCGAGGAATAACATCCTTCCATTCTCCTATGACTTGAGCCCAGTAGAAGAGGCCTTTTTGGTGGAGGAGCGTGAGAAGTTTTGGAGAAAAGGGGGATTCCATCTCAACCCCCATGATTGCATCAGATCCAATAAGTATGTTGTTTCCTGTATGGATTTTCCATATTATGTTCCTTATGAAGAATAGGAGGATCTTTTGAAAACTTCTCCAGATTTCCGATCCTTGGGAAGGCCACATAAAACTGTTCCTATACCAATATTGAATGTCCTCATTCCCCATATATTTCCTTCTGATAGCTTGACACCATAAACTTTCCCCAAAGACTGCTCTCCAAAATGATTTGCATAGAAGCGCCAAGCCGAAGATACGAATGTTCATTAAGCTCCAACCACCCATTTTTTTGGGGAGTGTTATATTATCCAGTTTAGTAAGATGAAATTTCTTTTTATCCTTGCATCCTCCCCAGATAAAAGTAGCCATTAGATAGTTTAATTTCTTAATAATAGTTGCGGTAATGTAAAACAGATGTGCCCAATAAACAGAAATATGTGCTAGGACCAATTGAGAGAGAGTCACTCTGCGAGCTAAGGATAAGCATTTAAATTCCCACCCTGAAATTCTCTTGTACAATCTGTAGGTGATCCATGACCAGTCAGAAATGTTGTAAGCCATGGGCTTAAGATGATATCTGAGATATTTGATACCCTCTTTAATGGAAATAGCCTGAATGTTATATAACTGTGATATATATTCCATCTCATCCATTTTAACTTTGTCGAAATGAAATGAGGATTTTCCTTCATTGATAATTAGTCCAGTGGCCCTTTGAAATGATATTAATATCTCATGCATAATAAGCCAAGAATGTCTACAAAGCATAGCAAACAGTGAGACATCATCCACAAATAGGTTGTGAGTAAAAGAGTTACCTCTGGATATAGAGAGAGGATCAATATTTCTCGCAGCAACCGCTCTTTTGAGATGGAGACTGAGCGTATCCATTACCAGGATGAATAAGAGGGGTGACAGGGAGCATCCTTGACGCAGACCTCTTTCCGTCGAGAAGAAGGATGTGGGATATCCATTTATGAGAATGGAAAAATTTACCGCTTCCACACATGCCATGATCCATTTAGTGCACAGGTCGTCTAGCCCGATTTTTATAAGTAAACATCTCAGATAGCTCCAATCTAAATAGTCGTATGCTTTTTTTAAATCAATTTTAAGGATGGCAGCGCCAATTTTTTTTGTTTGCATTGAATGTAATGCTTCCTGAGCAATGGCCACTGCTTCTAAGATGTTTCTTCCACTTAGAAACCATGCTGTTATTTAGAGATATGAGTTGCTAAGACGCCACAGATTCTTTTAGCTATTATTTTTGATACAATTTTATATATGGCATTGCATAAAGATATCAGCCTGTAATCTGCGAAGGTTTGGGATTCCTTTTTTTTGGAATCAAAGCTATATAGGTGGAAGATATGATATGATTTATCTTCCCTTGGATTTTGGTCTCTTCCACCATCCCCAATATGTCATTTTTCATCATTTCAAAGAAGTAGATGAAAATGTCAATGGTCCAGCTGTCAGGGCCAGGGCATTTGTCCTTCTTAAATGTTTTCATTACAGAAGTAACTCTTCCTCTGAAATAGCAGCATATAATCTTGCATTATCCTCATCATCAAACATCTTTGAGAAAGGTTCAATGCCCCATAATATATCTTCTATACTCCTGTTAGCCTCCCGGGAATATGCTTTTTTAAAGTATTTGATAGCTTCTTTTGATATATCTTCTTGAGAGTGTAAATAAACCTCTTCTTCATTTTTTATTTTCCATATAGAATTTGAGGCTTGCCTTTTGCTTGCAAAACTGTGGAAGAATTTAGTGTTTTTATCTCCTTCTTTTATCCAGGTGACTTGGCTTTTTAGCCTCCATGATATTTCTTCAAATTTCAATAATCTCTGTTTCATTTTCCCGAGCTCCCAAATCCGAGCCCTATTGCTCCATGGAATAGAATGTGATGACATACCCTTGGCAATTTCTTTTAACTCTTTGTCAATCTTCTTTAATTCATAACAATTTTTTTGTTTTTTTCTGAATCTGCCATTCTTTAACTTTAAATCTGAGGATCTTCATTTTATTTAGAAGGTTCTCAGTCAAAGAAACATTCATTGAAGGACAAATTGAACTCCATACATCGCAGACCATGCTATTGAATGATTCATCCTCAAGCCAATACCTCTTAAACTTAAAAGGGTAACTTTTTCGAGAATTTTGTTCCATCCACTGTAAAGAAATCGGCCTGTGGTTCGAAATAAACACAGGGAGAGTAAGAGAGCTTGGAATACCATGTTTCTCTAGTAACTTTCCGTGCAATATGAATCTATCCAACCTCTTAGCAATGTAGGCTTCCCCTGATCTACCATTGTCCCAAGTGGGAGCCAAAAAGTTTGGACATATGTCTACCAAATTATAATGTAGCATTGCTTCCCTGATTTTTTCCCCCATAGAATCGGTCTTCTTCCCCTTCCCCCACACTTAGTCTGGTCCCAAGGTACAATTTAGATCTCTAGAGATGAGGAGAGTTTCAATCTCCAAAATACCAGAGGCAAAAAACAAGTTCCAAAAGGAATCTCTATTTTTGTATAGAGCATATACATTAAGTATGTGGAAATAGTCAGCATGTCCTCTGAATTTCGCGACCACCAGGATTCCCCCAAGACAATGGAATGTTCTTGTAGTAATCCAGCTCGGATCCCACAAAACAACAAGTCCACCGGAGAGGCCATTTGCCTCCGTTTCCGCCATATACCAGGATGGTAGCATACGCCTAAAGAATGAGATAGTATCCAGTTTGTCATGCATGGTTTCCTGAAGAATAATCAACCTGTACGGAGCAGAGAAAAATAGATATTTTAGAGCTAGAAATTTGGGGTCAGCTCCGAGACCCCTTATGTTGACAGAAAGAATATTCATCATCTGGAAATCTTCTCGGGCAAATCTGCTCTAAGGTGCCCGGATTCAGAAAAATTCGTGATGGGAATATCAATGAGGGAAGACTCCTGATAATTCAGACTCCGAGAGCCACATCTATCCCTAAAGTGTCTACTGCCCTTATTGTTTTTCCGGCGAACAATGACGTTTATTGTCGAATTTGGACTAATGACGGGAGAAGATGAATCTCGGGGCTTATGGATAGTCAAGGGAAGCAGATGAAGAGAATCCTTCAGAAGGAGTATGTCAATATCACGTTCGATGGAGTTGGAAGGGCAATTGAAAGGGGTGGCTAAGGGGGAAACCATGGACATGGGCGATTTTCCTTTAGAAGCAGAGAGATTCGGCGAGAAATGATCATATTTAGCAGGCGACGAAGAAGTAGAGGGGATAATAAGGATGGAGTCATTCTTTCGGGAGAGACCAATATCATTGGGAACCAGTGAGGGAGATTTAACAGGAAAATCGAGAGGAGGCTCCGGGGGAGGAGGCTGGGGCGAAAAGACCGAGCCACATATAGCATTAAGATTGCCCATGGAAAATGATCTAGTTAAAGGAATGGAGGGAGATTTTGAGATCCTGGGTGATAGGAAAGGACGTTGAGACAGGTCCTCTGATTTTTCAGTGAAAATTGTTCATGAAGACAACAGGGAGGAGAGAGGATGTGATCAGAAGGAGACGCATAATTTAAATTGCAGGTATCTCCATCATCCTTATTTGGAGATAATGCCGAGGCTCAGGAGATATGTTTCATCTTGTTAACTTTTTTCCAAACCTTTCCATGCTGCATTGGGGACAACGGTCTTTTAAATGTCCCATTCTATGACACAGGGAACACCTAAAAGGTACTCCCCAATAATATAACCTTTGGCTGGCAGATAAATTACCCCATATCAAATCTATGTGGTCGGGAAAACCACCTCTATAATCTCTCTCAATCAGAATCCAGGCAACTCGTTTGTCTTTTGCAATTAGACATCTGGGGTCGACGTAAACAAATTTTCCGATAGCATTTCCAATGAAGGAAAGTGATTCCTTTGTCCACATTTCTAATGGTAGAGCAGGTAATTTTACCCAAATGAAATTGTTTTGAGGAGTGTTCCTCAGAGGGTCGAAGCCTATATACCACTTGTGGAGTGCCAAGAAACTCCGCCCATGCACCCACGGGAGACCCCAAATGATGTTAAGGTCTTTGATTTCCAAAAAATGGAAGCTGTACTAGTCATGCATAAGGCGGACAATGGTGGGAGTATAACCAATGAGAGGGCTCCATCTGACAGCAAGCCATTTTCTAATCTGATCATCCGCCATGTCTGAGAAATGCCATTTCCCAATCAGGGCCCGAGATTGAAGGCTAGCAATTCTGTCCGACAATTTAACTCCATCCAAACAAATAGCAGAAGGGGGGGGGGGGTGATTTTAGCAGGATAGAAATTCTGTTTGAGACGATGAGCCGGGGGAGAGACATCATTCAACTCTGCAACGAGATTGGATGGAAGAATGTGCTCAGTCAACTTAGTGTGCCAATCGGATGATTTTACTGTACCATGGTAATTAGATTCCACCACCATAGCGCCTTTTATTAGATCCGACGTGTTAGATTCCACGTTGAGAATATCCATTTCAAAGACGGAAATGTGCTAACGTCAACATCCAAACGAAAGGATAAGGAAGGACACGGGCCAAAACAAGGAGATTAAATTCCATCCAGAAAAAGAGCCACCTCAGGATATCGGCAGGAGTCCGAATATAAGAAAAATCTATGCGGAAGGTCGAAAGTACCAGTTAAATAATTGAGGATATAGTACTGATAAGGCCAAAGACCTCCAGGCATAAATAGAAAGTGGAAATGATTTATGAAGAATGACTTAAAATAATCAATAATTGGACAAGTTCAACAGACGAGGAAGTCCTATAGCCCAGATGAGGATTCAGAAAAGGGAATGACGGCATACAGAGGATTGAAATTTGAAAAGTTAAATAAGAGATGTCCACGTCAAGACTCCGGAAATGGCAAGAGCCGAAATCCCAACAACAGAAAAATAACAGAGTTCAAACAATAGGAAAATTCAGGCTACGATGCAGAATCTGGACAGACAATACAACAACAAATAATTTCGAAAATACACCACCATTGGCACACCTTGAACCTAATATTAGAGCAAGGCTTATAAACGAAGAAGTATTTTTTGATATTTCCCACTTACGACCATAACCTCTCAGAAGAATTGAACCAGGAAATGGAAGTCTATATCTTAGCAAAAACTGTCATTCAAATCTATAAGGATTTAAAATCACAGAAGACATCTAGAAATAAGGAAATCTTTAAGTGAAAACAGGAGAATATAATAACACAAATTAACATCTTGAATCCCTATAGCTACCAAAATATTCAGAATTCTGTCTCACTTTAAACTCCTGAATTCAATGAAATCTGGATAATATCATTGTGAATGTTCCTCTACATTCATACCTATAAGGGGAAACAGATGAAACTGACCTTTCATGGATGCTAGAGCCGAGGGAGAAGTGCCTCAGTTGAAATGCAGCATGCCAGAGGAGTATAAGTGAAATATGCATACCCCGAAAAGGTTCCAGGACATGGAAAAGAATATTGAAACGAGTTCTGAGTGAGATATAAGGAGTCAAAACAAATGGGAAACCAAAGTCCCTGCGAAAGATTGTGCAGAGAGGAAAGAAAACAAGCCGAGATTGGAAATGGATGTTTTATAGCGGATAGTTGCCACTTGTGAAGAGGGAGACACTTACAGATGTAAGACCCGGGAGACGGAAAAAGTAGACGGTCGGAGAAGTGGCAATAAAATGTGAAGCGGGACATGCATGCAATGTAGGTCCATCATATGCACCTGCTAAATTCTTATTGGTCCGCCATGACCCCAGGTGATAGGTAGTGATGCGGCACTTCTTCTCTCGGACTCGAACAAGCCAAGATTGACAATGGATATTATATAGTGGATAGTTGCCACTTGTGAAGAGGGAGACACTTACAGATGAAAGACCCAGGAGGCGGCAATAGCAGACGGTCGGAGAAGTGGCAATAAAATGAGAAGCGGGACATGCATGCAATGTAGGTCCTTCATACGCACCTGCTAAATGCTTATTGGTCCACCATGACACCAGGTGATTGGCAGTGATGTGGTGCTTCTCCACTCATGGAATTTCCCTAAAAATTGTATCATTGATTCGTACTCTTCGCTAAAGGTTTGCAAAATTCATTTTTGAAAGTTAGCATTTGATTTTAATAGGAAATGTTGTATTTTTGCCTTGTTTGGTTCCCATTTCACTAAGCGAAACTAGAAATTTTATTCTTTATCTATTGGTCATGAGTACTAGTACTTTCTTTCAAGATTATAACATATTTCTCTTTGCAAGTTTGTCTTTGCACAGGATGATGACCAAGTTATGACAACACTTAGATTTGATGGAGTAGTATTGAAATTGGTCAACATCATTACTATATTACACACAAAAGTCAATGGAATTTTAGTTAGTGGGTTATCTTCATGATGTACCAAGTGTATGGTTTCCATTTATGACCAATCACATAATCTAGAAATAATTGACACCTCAATCATTGATATGGATATATGGTTTAAATACAATCAAATTCCCAAGGAAGACAATGTTCCATTTTCCAAGTTAAAATTAACCAAATTTGCTAAAAGTTTTGTTATAGAATAAGCTACATATCAAAACCCCATCAATTGATGGCCAAGTCTTGTAGAAGCCCCCACTTTGGCATTCTATCTATCAAATTACAAGATGGACATGAACATTAAGTGGCTTAAATTGCATCAAGGGTTGAACATGTTAGTATAAGAATACATACATCAATTCAATATGTTTTCATCTTCCTTGGAATCTCCAATTCATGTTAGAAGCTCATTCTTAAATTTCACAAGGGGTATATAAGAAGAACGATTATATTAAGGTCTTAAGTTTGTAGAGAAAAGCTTATTGAGAAGCATAAAGCCCAACAATTTGCATCCTCTTTCAATAAGAATACAAAATATACACCTTGTGCTATTGCAGGAAGTAAGTTTTCTTCTTCTTATTTTTCTTTTCCTTCTTTTATGCTAGGAAAAATGACAAATTCTATAAGTGCCCTAAGAAGAAAGTTCATGATAAAAGTGAAAGCTTTAAATTAAGGAACAAAACTTTGCTTGTATCATCTCAAGAACATGGAGCTAATCATGATCCTATTGAGAGTAGTAGTGCTGGTAGGAATTACAATGGGTGAAAAACCAAAACAAAGTTACCAACTTAACGAGAACTTGACAATTTTTTTATTTATCTAGAGGTTGCATTTAGTGTTGTTTTATGCTCATTCTGAAAATTGATAATACAACGTCACCTTTTTTTTTGGGTGGGGAAGGGGGAATGACTATTTTTTGACATTTAAAATCTTATTATCGATAAAGTATCAATAATTTTTTTTCAAATGTTGATTTTTTAAACATTTTTCAAGTCCGTCTAAGTATTTTTTTTCTTCCAAATGTTGGTTCTTAAAACATTTTTCAAATTTGTTTATTTTTTTTTTCAAATGTTGGCTTTTCAAGCATTATCTTTTTTCTTTAATAAATAATTTTGGGGTTTAAAATTACAAACTAATTGACATCATGGGCTTGATGGTTGGTGCCATCGAAAATAAAAAAACATAAAATCAACTCTAAATCTGAATTTAGTGGTATTACTTAATTTTTGTTTTTAATAATATTCATTGCAAAATAATTAAATTACGAAAAAAGACCATAGGGCATTAAATAGATGGTTATTGGATGTATTGTTAAGGTACTCCTTGATGTTAAGGTCACTAGTTTTAAACTAGTGGGTAGTCCTACTAGCCTAATAAAAGAAAATTGAGAAAAACATATAACTATTTTTATTTTATCTATTTATTTTTTAAAGAGGGAAAAGTCAATTTTAAACAAAAATGAAATTAAAAAACACCATTTTTTAACATAAATGAATATTTGTATTGATAAAAGTCTACTTCTAGTCACAATAGATACTCAAGAGATACATTTTCAATCATGCAACTATCTCTTTTTCTTATTCCTACTATAGACTTCTAGGATTTCTAACGGATTGCAAAATTTCACAAAATTGGTTACATTTCGACAAGGATATATCCTACAATAGGTTCCTAATAACAAGCAAAATTTGCAACAATACATTTATCGTTTTATGTCCTCACCCTCTTCCTCTAGTGTCTGATTGAATTCGAGACATTGTTTACCTCTTTCTAACTACCCAAGCTTGACTCATTTGGGTTGGTTTTCAAAATTCAGATTTGATCTTGTAAATCCAGAATCCATTGGCTTAGCACCTCTATCTTGTCCATTTGCTTAGTTTCCGCGTCTTTAAGCCTTTGGATATCTTCCAATACATTCACATTGGTTTCCATTTATTTTTGTTGTCTCATGTTCATTACCATCATGTCAATCTGTAGATTTTCCATTTGCACGGCCAACTAACTAACTCGGTCTTTGCAACGACACCTATTTGGTCTTTCTCTTCCATTACCACTCCCTACTTTCTCTTTGTCGCACCTCATTCTCCTTTGTACTATCCAAGGAAACCTGCTACTTGCTTCCAAGCACCATGCAATTTCCCTTGAGCCTTTGTTCTCAACATACCCCTAGGATTGTCTAATTCTCCTCCCTCGCAAAGGAACTCCAATAAGCTCAAGAAATGATACCCTTTGTCAATCCCTTCATAATGTTCAGTTTCCCAAATTTCCAGTAGACACCTGTTATCCCAGGCCGAGTCAACTGTACCCTTATTCATCCAATTCCTTCTGATTCCTAGTATAGAGTTGATGTTCCACAATCTTCCACACCAGTGATCAATATGAGACCTAGGAAGTGCCTGCAATGCAACCTCACTCACTAAGCCAAGTTGGCAGATCCAAGCCCTAGTTGTTTCTGTTTCTAATTCATCTTGATGCAAGGACCAAAACCAGGCTCTGTGGAAGATCCAAACAAATGAATCCACACATAATTTCAAGCCAATACTATTTTTCTCCTAACAATTCCATGTAGTGAGAGAAAATTTAGATAGCTCGAGCTCCCTATAATTTCCTTCGATCCACTGAGAACAACTTCTTTTCTCTCTTACGACAAAATCTCCCCCCCAAAAATGCAAACAATATGTAGCAAGCAACCAATAAGAATATAAAAAAAATTAGAGGTCAGAAGCCATAACCGAAGGAGATGGCTTACCAAATGGTCTATGCCTCCATGGAACTTGTCAGATTTTGTAGCTTTTCCTCCAATTCCCCATTGCCAAGGCTCCATGTGAATCGACCACCTTTGACATGCTAATAATCAAATTCATGAAATGAAGCTTGCTTCCCCCAAATCCCACATGTACGAAGAGTTATGGAGACATGCTTGTTCAAAATGGTAGCACCTCCATGGGAGATCATTTGCGGAGGTAGGAGTACAATGCCTGATCTACTCTATGTACTTTGGCTAATGTCTCATTTGTGAGAATGGTACTAACATATTTCTTTTTCATGAGTTTTGTTCTTCAAGGGTGACACGACATATGTTAGTTCCCTTCTCTTTTCAATTGAAAACTTCCCATTTCAATATCCATATGCATCAATTTTTTTTTTTTTTTTGTTTGAAAGTATGTTGGGCCATCTGGATTATGGAAAAGGCCACCTTCCTAATGTTCCATTAATGTCTATATACTCTAACTGTAGGTGACAGGCTTGGTTGAAATATTTATGCTTCTTCATTTTGAGCTTTAAAGCCATGAAAGTATCATTTCTCTAAATTGTCTTCTAGGATCTTTTTATTATGTTTAACAAATTCCCCAAGTGTTTATCGACGAGAGATGTTCCTTTGAATAGATGTTTTATGGTGACAAGGGAATTGCCCAAAATGATGATATTGTATACTTGTGAAGCTCTAGCCAAAATCAAACCTTGTAACAAACCATGCAGTTCTGCTTGATTATTTGTCATTGATCCCAATCCCCATGCATATGCCTTGAGCAAGTTTCCTTTAGGGATATAGAAGACCCCTCTTGCTCTTGCTACCCGTGAAAGGAAAAAACACCTTAAAAAAAAAAAACACCTGTTATCCTAGACCGAGTCAACTATACCCTTGTTCATCCAATTCCTTTTGATTCATAGTCCATAGTTGATGTTCCACAATCTGCCATACCAATGATCAATATGAGACCTAGGAAGTGCCCACAATGCACCCTGAGTCACAAAGGTAGCTTGGCAGACCCAAGCCCGAGTTGTTTCTATTTCTAATTCATCCAGATGTAGGGACCAAAACTAGGCTCTGTGGAAGATCCAAAAAATGAATCCACACATAATTTCAAGCCAATACTATTTTTCTCCCAACAATTCCATGCAGTGAGAGAAAATTTAAATAGCTCGAGCTCCCTATAATTTCCTTTGATCCACTAAGAACAACTTATTTTCTCTCTTACAACAAAATGTCCCTCCTATAAATGCAAACAATATGCAACAAGAAACCAAAAAGAATATAAATAACATTAGAGTTTAGAAGCCATAACCGGAGGAGATGGCTTACCAAACTGTCTATGCCTCCATGGAACTTGCCAGATTTTGTAGATTTTCCTCCAATTCCCCATCACCAAGGCTCCATGTGAATAAACCACCTTTGACATGCTAATAACCAACTTCCACTGCAATGAAGCCTTCTTCCCCCAAATGCCATATGCACGAAGAGATATGGAGACATGTTTGTTCATAATGGAAGCACCTCCATGGGAGATCATCTACAGAGGTGGGAGTACAATGCCTGATCTACTATGTACTTTGGCTCATGTCTTATTTGTGAGAATGGTACTGACATATTTCTTTTGCATGAGTTCCATTCTTTCAGGGTGCCACGACATATGTTAGTTCCCTTACATCTCTTTTCAATTGATAACTTCCCATTTCACTATCCATATACATCAACAATTTTTTTGTTTTTTAATTTTCTTTGAAAGTATGTTGGGCCATCTGCACTATGGAAAAGGCCACCTTCCTAATGTGCCATTAATGTTTATATACTCTTCCTATAGGTGACATGCTTGGTTGGAATATTTATGCTTCTTCTTTTTGAGCTTGAAAGACATGAAAGTATCATTTCTCTAAAATGTCTTCTAGGAGATTTTTATTATGTTTAACAAATTACCCAAGTGTTTATCAGCAAGCGATGTTCCTTTGAATAGATGTTGTATGGTGACAAGGGAATTGCGATTGTATACCTGTGAAGCTCTAGAAGAAATCAAACCTTGTAAAAAACCATGTAGTTCTGCTTGATTATTTGTCATTGATCCCAATCCCCATGCATACGCCTTGACCAAGTTTCCTTTAGGGATATACAAGACCCCTCCCGTTCTTGCCACCCGTGAAAGTAAAAAACACCTTTAGATTTAAAAAAAACATCGGTTATCCCAGGCTGAGTCAACTGTATCCTTGTTCATCCAATTCCTTCTGATTCATAGTCCATAGTTGATGTTCCATAATCTGCCACACTAGTGATCAATATGAGACCTATGAAGCGCTCGCAATGCAACCTGAATGACCAAGGTAGCCTGACAGACCCAAGCCCGAGTTGTTTCTGTTTCTAGTTCATCCGGATGTAGGGACCAAAACCAGGATTTGTGGAATATCCAAACAAACGAATCCACACATAATTTCAAGCCAATAATATTTTTCTCCCAACAATTCCATGCAACGAGGGAAAATTTAAATAGCTCAATCTCCATGTAATTTCCTTCGATGCACTGAGAACAACTTCTTTTCTCTCTTACGGCAAAATTTCCCCCCTAGAAATGCAAACAATATGCAGCAAGAAACCAACAAGAATTAAACAAAATTAGAGGTCAAAAGCCATAACCAGAGGTGATGGCTTACCAAACTATCTATGCGTCCGTGGAACTTGCTAGATTTTGTAGCTTTTCCTCAAATTCCCCATCACCAAGGCTCCATGTGAATAAGCCACCTTTGACATGCTAATAATCAAATTCCATTACAATGAAGCCTGCTTCCCCTAAATGTCACATGTGCAAAGAGTTATGGAGACATGCTTGTTCATAATGGCAGCACCTCCATGGGAGATCATCTGTGGAGGTCAGAGTACAATGCCTGATCTAATCTATGTACTTTGGCTCATGTCTCGTTTGTGAGAATGGTATTGACATATTGATTTTGCATGAGTTCCATTCTTTCAGGGTGCCACGACATATGTTAGTTCCCTTCTCTTTTCAATTGGTAACTTCCCATTTCACTATACATATGCATCAACATTTTTTTTGTTTTTTAATTTTGTTTGAAAGTATGTTGGGCCATCTGCACTATGAAAAAGACCACCTTCCTAATGTGCCATCAATGTCTATATACTCTTCGTGTAGGTGATAGGCTTTGTTGGAATATTTATGCTTCTTCGTTTTGAGCTTGAAAGACAAGAAAGTATCATTTCTCTAAAATGTCTTCTAGGAGATTTTTATTATGTTTAACAGATTCACCAAAAGTTTATCAGCTGGTGATGTTCCTTTGAATAAATGTTGTATGGCGACAAGGGACTTGCCCAAAATGATGATATTGTATACCTGTGAAGCTCTAGCCAAAATAAGATATTGTAACAAACCATGCACTTCTGCTTGATTATTTGTCATTGATCCCAACCCCCATGCATACACCTTGACCAGGTTTCCTTTAGAGATATACAAGACCCCTCCCCCTCTTGCCACTCGTGAAAGTAAAAAATACCTTAAAATTAGAAAAAAATCCCTTTTTAAAATTAAAGAAAAATATATATATAATATATATATATAATATATATATATATATATATATATATATATATATATAAATATTCTTAAGGAAAATACACCTTAAAACTCAAAATTAAGCAAAAAAAAACTAATGAAAAACTAAAAAAACCACACACATATAAACAACAAAAAATACATTTTAAAATTATTTATTAAAAAAATAAAAAATAAAACTAAAAAAAGGTGAAATGGTGTGGTGTGTGTTTTTTGTTTTTGTTTTTTTCCTAAATTTATTTATTTGTGTTTATTTTATTTATTTATTTATGTTATGTTTTTTGTTTTAATTTTAATTTTTTAATATAAGTTATTTATTTATTTATTTTTAATCTAAAATTGATTTTCACTGTTATATAGATCTCAATTGGATTGTCAATTAGAGTTTCTTTTGAGCGGGAATGATTGAGAACGCTCAAATAGGTTCAATTCCTACAAGTGAGATGATGAACTTTGATGTAAATTGATAAAAATGTATATTTCTTGTATGAAATATATGGATATTTATTTGTTAAAAAAATCATATATATATATATATATATATATATATATATATTATATATATATATAATATATATATAATATATATATATATTATATATATTATATTATATATAATATATAATATATAATATATATAAGCTGGTAGGACTACATCTTCATCATGTCCAACTTCTCAGCCTGAGTAGGGGAGGGGGGCGGGGGGGATAACACAAGATTTGAACCTAAAACTTCCAGCTCAGTGAGACTTCATTTCCACGGCCATTGCCATTTGAGCTACCCCAAGAAGACATATAATTTCTTTATTTTAATTTGTTTAACTTTGATTAATTAATTTTTATTTTTTTGCCTATATCCTATTTTTTAAAGTGTGTGTGTTTTTCTAAATATTTCTTTTATTTTAGTTTTCTAATTAGAAAAATTTAAAAAATCTGTGTTATGCCACAATTTTTTTAATGATTTTATTTACACTAGTGATGCTTTTTAAGACTATAGTTAAAAAACATTCTTGTTTTAATGCCTCATTGAAAAGTGAATGTTATTGGTAGCAATGAGTTTCAATTTGATGGTTGATTTTTAATTTTTGTTGCAATGGTACAAATTGTCTTAGGCTAAAATTTGAAACGAGATGTAATTTTAACCTTAAAAAACCGTTCTTAATAGAACCACTTTCTCCTTTAGGTGTTGATTTTTAAGGTTTTTCATAGTCATGATATCCAACCTTCAATGTCATGGTTGAAAAATATTGGAATTATAACCCCCCCAAAAAAGTAATGTTGATAGCACTAGTGTTGGGGTTTTGAAGTTTTTTTCATAGTTATGATATTTGGCTTTCAATGCCATGGTTGAAAAACGCTGATATTTTTTTTTGTTAACACAATCGGTTACTTTTTATATCTGGCAAAAAAAGGGGAAAGGAAGCTAGTTCCTTGTACAATTCGAGGAGGGCCGGATCAAAGTAGTGCACAATAGGGAGCACAGTCCCCACAACTACTTTAACAACCATGTTTCTTAAAAACTTCAAAAAATACAAAAACCCACACTTAACATTGAAACAACGGACTTAACCAAAAAACTCGCACTTAACTTTGGAAAAGGTGGACAATAAAACAAACAAACGTTACTATAGTTTCACTCTTCCACAAACTTGGTGCAAATATCAAAACTAGCCTTTAATAAACTCAATCTCCACCGTAGGTTTCCTCCATAAAATTTGACGGACACCACCTAACGCGGATCATTGAAACTGCCTGTATCTCCACTGTCGTCGATCCCCACGCAATAGATCCAATGACGGGTGTTGATTTCGGGTGGGAAAACCTCGTGGAGAATACCCGCTTGATAAAGCGGTATTCTCACCCCACCTGCTTGCTACGTGTCCAATGGTGAGTGGAATTGAGGGGTTTCCTCTTGAAACCACCTACCGCTTAATCTCCTCTCGATAAACCGCTCCTGCGTGTTCCCGCCTTTTCGGTTTGACTAAGTCTCACGCAAGTTAGCGCCCGATGATGCTTGATCTTCCTCCATCAAGTTCCTCTCCCGATACCTCTGATGTCATTCCTTATCCGTTGATCTCTGGATCCAACAGTTCCTGTGTGGGGGTTCTTCATCTGTCTCCTCATGCTTTCTTTGTGGCAAATTTTCAAATTTTTGTGGTTTCTTGTCCTAATGTATTGGTCTCGGATGAGGGGAGACTTGCTGCTGTTGAATGCCTTGCTATCTTGGGTCGCCTGGGAGCTTGCACAGGCGACCTTAGAGAACTGAATATTGCTTGCAATACCGTTACTGTCCAGGCGTTTGTGGGTGACATGACTAAAGTCGACTTTGCCTAGGAGAGGAGGACAATTAGAATCTTGTTTCATCATATAGTGTAGCATGTTGGGATTTTGAGAGTTGAGTGCTCTAAGAAATGCTGATTATAGTTGAGAACCTCTACTGACATATATTCTCTGCTTTATTCATGTAATCTCCATCTTGAGTTGATATTTTGAATATTCTTTTTTATTTTTCCCCCTGTAAAATTTCTTGTGAGATTTTTTAGATCTATATCCTCTTTCTCAATCCTCATACTGGTTGTGGGATCATGGTATACTTTCTTCATAAACTTCATTATTCTCTTTGACAATCCCAATTGGTCTGTCAATTGCTTTGTTGGCATGAATATCAGCATCCTTATTTTGATTTCTCAAGACATGCTTTATGGTTATTTTTCCTAGGGTTTCAAAGCTTTTTCTGATCCTTTGATAGATTTTGTTGATGGCTATGCATTTGAAGTCCCTTTTGGCATCCAATGCTGCTATTATGATAGCCGAGTCCCCTATTATTATAGGGTCCTTGATTGCATTTTTATTTAAAATCCTTGTACCTAGGAGAAGGCTGTATGCTTCAACCCTGTTGTTTGTCATTTCTCCAAGGCTCCATTCGTAGGTTATTATTTTTTTCCCATTTGGATCTATAATGAATCCTCCTGCTCTTGCTTTACCTAGGTTATTTTTTGTAGCTCAATAAAAAAAACGAATGTGTCTCTTCTGTTCTTTTATCCATTCTGCAAATTCTTTATCATCCAGTCTTAATTTTCAATTCTCGTTTGTGTGAAATTCTTTATTTTTTGTTGTAACTGCTACTTTTGCTTTGTTTTCTAACATTGCTTTGTTGTACTAGTATTTCTCTTCTTCTTGTAAGTCATTCTGGTCCATTTTATAGATTCCATTTGTACTTATTATCTCTGCAACTTGGCTCCAAGTTTTTGCTAGGATCTTGCCTAGATTTGGCTTTTGATCTTTGAAAATGCATTTGTTTTGGTCTAACCAAATTTGCCAACACAGGATTGAAGGGAGGCATTTCCATATCCTGTTTATTGTTGCCTTTTTTCTCTTTGTATATTGGTAGCTTTTATCCCAATTTTTATGAAGAGTTGTCAATTGAATTGTTGGATTTATGTTTATTTCCAAAGGACTTATTGACTATTTCCAGAACGCTCTCACCACCATACAGTTAATAAAGAGGTGCTGGATTGATTCTTCCTCCTTTTGACACATGACACATTTTGAGGGCCAATGTATTCCTTTTTTCTAATTTTCAGAGGTAAGAATTTTACGTCTGAGAAGTGTCCATGTGAAGACTTTAATTTTGGGTAGACTCTTTGTATTCCAAGCTACCTTCCAAAGGCTCCAATAATTTTGATTGTGGAGATTTTGGAGGAGGTTGTACCCCGATTTCACTGTGTAATCCCCTCCATTTGGATCCCAAACAAAGTTGTCCTGCTCTTCTATGTTGATGGGGATGGCCCCTGCCAGATGGGATTTAAAAATTTCCCACTTACTTTTTAGTCTTGGTGGTGTTGCCAACTTTTTCCATCTTACCCAGTTATTCTGATCCCAATCCGAGATAGAATAAAGAATGTTAAAACTTTGCTCTTCCATCTATCTCTGAAGTCCCCTTAAGTTTTGTTGCTAATTTAAGGGATTTTTCCGCATTATTCTATCCTCCCAGATAGAAATTGTTTTGCCATTCCCTGGATTTTTGGATATTTGATATCTAATGAGAGGAATTATCTTTTTTACCAATTTCTGGATTTGGGTGCATGGCCTGTCTGGAATAGTTTCAGTGAGAAACTTTGTTCTATGACAGTTTAAGTATTTCATTGTTAGTACTTTTGACCACCAGTGGCCATTCCCATTTATCTTTCTCCAGATAATTTTTGTCCCTAGAGCAAGGTTCATTAGTCCTGGCAGACGTATTGTTATACCTCCTTTTTCATAGGGAAGAGTAACTTGCTCCCATTTAACAACGCTGAATTTTTTATTATCTTGCTTTCCTCCTTGCCAGAGAAAGCTTCTAATTATCAGTTCCATTTGCTTGTGGGCACTTCCAGAGCCATAATGATTGCATACTAGTATATAGGTAAGGCTGAGAGAAGTGCTTTAATCAATGTCACTCTTCCTGCCAGGTTGAACCACATCACTCCCTAATTCTTAATTTTTTCCCTTCATTTTCTCTACTTGCTTGTTCCAGACTTCTAATTTTACCACTTCCTTTGCTAGGGGCGGCCCAAGATAAGTGAAGTGGCTCCAATTTATTTGTAAAGGTATTTCCAGTATTTGTGAGATACGCTGCATTGTTTTTGATGGGGTGTTCCAGCAGTATATTCTGCATTTGGAGTTGTTTAAGATTCCTCCTGAAGCTAGAAGAAGTTCATCCAAGAATTTCTTGAATCATTTTGCTATAATGTAGGATGCCCCGCCTATGAGAAGGGTATCATCTGCAAAGAGAGAATGGTTTATATCTTTGACTCCTCTCGATATTTGGATCCATGTTACTTTTTTCTCTTTTCTCTGATTTTCCAGCATAGCACTCAATGATTCAGCCATGATGATGTACAAGAATGGAGAAAGTGGACAGCCTTGCCTCAGCCCTCAAGTTCTTTGGAAGAATTTACTGGGCCGACCATTGATTAAAGGGGCTATCCAAGGATTTGAAATACATGCCTGGATAATCTCTATGAAATTTGTTGAGAAGCCAAACCTTTTGAGAGCTGTTGCAAGAAAGATATGATTAACTCTATCAAAAGCATTAGCCGTATCTAACTTAACAATCATTCCTCTCTCTTTTCTTTGGATACTGTTGTGGATAGCCTCTTGTACAATTATCACATTGTCTATGATTTGCCTCTTGGGGACAAATCCTCCTTGGTTTTCTGAGATTATTTTCGGAAGTAATTTCTTCATTCTGTTTGTTAGAATTTTGGTAAGAATATTATAAGATGAGTTGCAGAGGGAGATTGGATTATATCTGTTACAAGTTGTAGGATTGCGTACTTTGGGAATGAGGGCTAGGAAGGAGGATTTTGTATTTCCTCTAATCTTTTTTTTTTAGAAAGAATTTTTAAGCATTCTCATTAGGCCTTTTTTGATAATTTCCGAATGTTGTCTGTAAAAGGCTATTGTAAACCCATTTGGACCTAGTGCCTTATCAGGGTGGAGATTCCACATAGCTTTTCTAAATTCTTCCTCAGTAATTTCTTTATCTAATTCCCTGTTTTGCTGGTCGTTTTTTTTTATATGCTGCAAAATTTCTTCATTAGCTGCCTACTGGTCACTTGTTGAGAGGATTTCTTTGAAGTGTTTATGTGCTGCATTTTTTACTGCTTCTACTCCTTTTATTTCTTGACCATTTACTTGAATCTGTTCTATTTGATTTTTTGACCTCCTTATTTTCATTGTATTGTGGAAGAAGGCTGTATTTTTGTCTCTGGATTTTAGACATAGACATATTGATTTCAGTTTGCTTTCCTCTTGTTGTTGCCTATTTTGCTTATATATTTCCATATATATTTCCTTTTCTTGTATTTGGTCTTGCTTAATTTGTTCCTTTTTCTCTTTTTCCTTGCAAAGCTTATCCATCTTTTTTTGCAATTCGATCTTCCTAGCTTTGTCTCGAAGATCATTTTCTCTTGCACAATTTTTTAAGTGCATTCTTAGGTTCTTTAGCATAGTTTCCCAAACATACTGGGGAGATCCTGTGACACTTCTTTTCTAGCTGTCCTTTATTTGTTTGCAAAAATCTTCCTTGCTGTCCCAAATTGTGTTATATCTGAAGGGAAGGGGTCCTTGATTTTCCAGCTTTCCAAATGTTAGCACCACTGGCTTGTGATCTAAAGATGAGTTGTGAACACTTTTACTTTTCACAAGAGTGTAAGCAACTGCTATGCTTTCATGAATACGAATTCTGTCTAACCTTTCTTTTATGTTGTTTTTTCCAATTCTTTTGTTGTTCCAAGTGTATTTGACATTGCTTGGTGGAATGTCTATTAATTTGTAATCTTCTATTATTCCTTCAAGAGCTTCTCTTGACGAATCATTGTGGAAGGTTCCACCAAATTTTTCTTCTATGTTCCTTATTAGGTTTAAATCCCCTCCCATGATTAAGTGCCCACTTTGTCTCTATGCTATTTCTTCTTTAACTGAGTTCCAGCATTGTTCTTTCTCTTTATAGTGATATGGAGAATACACATTTATAATGCTATATTGTTATTTTGTATCGAGATTCCTCAACTCTGTTTGAATCCAGTGTCTACTAGTTTTGTGGGTCATTAATTCCCATTTTCTTTTGTCCCAAATGGTGTTGAGTCCTCCTGATGCTCCTGTGGCTTCTAAAGCCACTTATTTATAATTTTTTAGTTTTTGAATCATTTTTTGACTTTCTTGCTTGTTTAGTTTGGTCTCTTGGATCATATATATATTTGGTTGTTCCTTGGCTAAAATGTCTCTAGCTGCATTGACTTTAAAGGAGGTGCCAAGGCCACGACAATTCCAAGAGACCACTATCATTATTTATTGTTGTGTTGGTGTGGTCCTCCCTTTCCTCTTTGCTGAGTCTTTTCATGACGTCCTATTTGTTTCCCAAGGAAGGAATACATTGGTTGTTGTGTTCCTAGGGCCATTTCTTTAGCTGCTGCCTCATCTCTAATTTCTTTATTGGATTTCCTTCCCACTTTTTTTTGCTGATCCTAGGCTTGGGGGATTTATTTGGCTTTGTTTCTAGTTAGAATGCGAGTCCACTAGGGAGGAGGAGGGGAGGATATTGGGTTGGGGGTGGATATGAGAGCTATAGGGTTTGTGGGTGGGGATCTGGGAGAGGTTGGGGATCTGGAAGAGGGTGGATCAAAGGAGTCTTCTAATGGTTCAAAAGGATTTGGAGTTGTGTGATCAGGAGGAGTAACCTTCGCTGGAAGCTGGGAGGTTGTTTCATTTACTTCATGGGACTGATAAATATTTGGCACAATCTTCTTATTGGTAGGTTTTTTCCTTTTCACTTGTTCCCATGTAGGTTCTTGCTCTTCTACATTTTCATTCTCTATTTTTTAAGACACATATTTTCAAAATGACCATACTCGTGACATACCTTGCATTTAAATGGTATTTTCTTGTAGTCCAGCTGCTAAATGTGTGTCCACTGATAAACGTTGATCTTTATTGCTTTTGGGAGGCCTTTTTCGAGATCTACTTCCACGCATATTCTTGTGCACGCGTGCATGTTGTCTTTTGGCTCACATATGTCAATGTATTTACCCACTATGTTTCCTATAGCCTTTACAGATTCGTCTCCCCAACAGTGAAGAGGAAGATGCGGGAGCCTGACCCACATGGCAATGCGTTTGGGACATCCATCTCTGGATCAAAATCTAGCATCCACCTATTTAGGTATAAACCTCTGGAGTCCATGAAGTAAGTTCCGTTTCTAAATATCACATCTCTATCCTCCTTTGTTTCAAAGAGAAAGGTATACTAACCCCTTCCACAAAATCGTATTGCTATCTTTCCCTGTGTGGTTGCATTCCAGTTTCTTTCCACCCATTTTTTCACTAATTTGGGTGAAGGCCATAGCCCTGTGAACTGCCCAACAAGTCCATGTTCTACCAGCGAGATGGTTGCTCTTCTTGGAAGTGTTGGAGGGAGGGAAATCTTTGGGATACTTTCAAGTTTCTTGATAAATTTATTGACCGATGGCTTGTTCCTTGGAGCTCCATTCTCTGCGATTAAAGATGTGAAAGCTTCTGCATTTTCTTCATTCCTTGTTTGTGTGGAAGAGTGAGGATCTCCCTCCTTAGAGGACTGCATGGTCTAGTTGGCCTCAGTAGCAGGAGGCTGCCGGGAGATGGATTTGCAAGGGCAGTGGTGGCTAGGTCAACGCAGGCTCGGGCTGGGCTGTTGAAAAATGTTGACATTTTAATCCTAAAAAAAGAGTAATGCTATATCACCACTTTTACGTTTGGGTGTGTTTTTTCATGAAAAAATATGGATTTTTAGGGCTAGAGTTCTTGTTCTGGGATCACAATTCTCTTTAAGTTGGTAACTTTATTTCCAACTAAATAAAGTTACTTTGGTGCATTATCAACTAATATAAGAAGGCTATTATAGTTTTTTTGTCACAAATTCCCAATTGATTCATGATTTTTCAATGGTTTGTATCAATGATAATGGATCACAAAAAAATTTGATTGTGAAGGCCATGGTTGATAAGCTTCATTTAACTATGGATTTTTGTCCTCATCCATATGCACTTGGATGGAAGGACTGTTATCATATGGAAATTGTACACTCATCTGTACACATTAAGAGACACTTAAAGTCAATGATCAACACATACAAGGGTGACATTTTCAGCTGGGAACACCATGGAGACCAAAAAGCAAAAACTTTCCTAAGGTTCAAGTTAAAAAATTGGACCGCGTGGGTGCACCATTACTAGAAATTAGCGGTCATGCGAATGTTTCGTCGATAGATGCGCTGTCGCAGAAATGTCCAGTCAACACCTCGAGCCACAAACTTGCTTGAGAAACACTCCAAATCTTGACATGATGGGTTGAAAAATTCGAGCCTTGATCCCCAAGAAGCCTTAAAGGGAGGGAACTGGTAGCTCTCATCTCATCTATGAGGTGAATCACCACATTGGTGAGCCAAGGGGAAGAGGAGTGTCCAAGAAACTCTATAAATACAAGTTCTAGGAGAGCCAAAAAAGAAGAAGAAGCAAAGAATTGTTATGCTTCCAAAATTTCTCCCTAAGCAATCAAGCATTTCATTGAGAAGAGGATTTCATCATTGAGAGAGTCTTCATACTTCTTTGAGAGAGAGGAAGATTGCAAGGAGATTGATGAAAGGAACTTCCTTGTTGAGGATTTTTTTAGCACCATTGCTCAAAAAATTCTCTCAAAGTGTATTTTATCAATCTATTATATCTCTTCTACATTCAACAATCAATAAAGGGAACCCTTTTCCATTACATTGTTGATATGTTTGCTTCATTAAGCTTTTTTCATGTGTTTATTTCTTATTTTATAGTTTATGTTGATATATGCATTATTTTCGCTACTTACAATGCTTTGTTTACCCATGTTTGTACAATAAAAACAACCAATTACTTGTGATTTTCTTATAGGGAACAACCAACTCCAAGGAAGGTGTATTTGGTACTCTATAGCAACAAAAACACTACCACAAGATGGCAACTCTACTAACTGCCTTTCTTTGATCTAAGGGTTGTTTTTGTAGGACCTTCTCTCTGCATTTTCATTCCATTGTGCTTCTATCACCTCTCTAGAATTTTTGCAAGACCTCTTGGACCTGTTTTTGGCTGAGAAACTTGATTGTTCAATTTTTTTTCCGCTAGTCGTGCGACTTTTGTTGTAGATAGACGTGCAATCTGCGTGCCTGTAATGAATATAATTTATGTAAAATTAATAAATATAGATAATGAATAATAATCATAATAATATGTAAATAAACCATAATTAGTTAAACAAAGAGGCATGTCTAAGGAGACATGACCGTTCATAAAGGGACACCTGCTTGGTATATAAGCATGCCCCTCATTCTCATTTGTATCATCATTCTTACTCATACATTTTTAATGTATATTCTTGTATCTCAATGGAGATCTACATATTCCAAGTCTTTTGGAGTATTTAACTTGAAGAACGAACTTTGTTCACTTCATTTGGTATCACAGTTGTTTGATCCTCTACCGCTTAACCACTGCATAGAACTTGTTTTCCGATCCAGGGCTTTTGCCATCAAAATTTGCCAACTTCATTGCAATTGTATCATTTTTCTACAAGCTTTTGGAGGGTCGCCAATTCGCCAGTTGGATTTTGGCCATAATATATATATTATATATATATATATATATATATATATATATATAGATATCAGCATTAAGAAATTAGAGAAAGAAAAAATCCATATAAAAGAAAAAATCATTATTTTAAAAAAAAATACATATAAAAAAATAAAATATTAAAAAATAACTTACTTGGTCCTTCTGCACCACCATAATCTGCCTACAACTGCCACCACTTACTTACTGCAATCACTCCAAACACCATCGAGTCCATAGGACGTCAAGTTTCCAACCTCGACTTAGCAGTCGAACCCTCCTACACATCCAATAGTTGGAGTTGGCCACCATAGCTAGACCCGACATCGCAGTTGCCATCGGGCTTGTGGTTGTTGCATTAATTTCTAACACTGTGACCTACTTGTAGCTGACACCCGCTTATAAATTCCCACATCCACTAATTGTCACCTATCGACCACTATTGCCTCCGTCCTTTGACCTTTTCCCTTTGCTGCAACCACCATCGTTCACATCATTGTCGTCATTTCCCTAAGTTGTTTCCTTCTTACCGACGTCTTACATATTTCTCAACGCTCCCATGCCCACGCCATATAAATTCGGTGCTTGATTTTCCACCTTCATTACCTATTTCAAACCACCCATCGACCTGTGCCATAGATTCACAGTCATCGTTTTGATTCGCCTTGTGGTCGATTCAAAACATTGTTTCTGTTTTCCCATTATGACTACATCAATATATATATATATTATATATATATAAATTTTCAGGAAAAAGAAGAAGTAAAAACACGTTTTAACAATAAAAGTCGAAAGGGATTACAAACTTTTAATTAAAACAAAAAAAACTCTAGAGTAAGATATGAGTGTTAATATTTAAAAGGAGATTTATTAACAAATAAAACGAAAAAAGTATTTCATGAAGAGATATAAAAAGGGAGATATATAATTTTTATTATAAGTGGAGAATATATATTTTGGATGAGATAAATTATAAGTGGAAAATATATATTTTGGATGAGATAAATTATAAGAGGAAAATGTATATTTTGGATGAAACAAATTATTATAAATAAAAGGTTTAAAACAAAAAAGGGAAATATAATATCAAACCCCAAGTTCATCTTAACAAATTAAAAATGGAGTCAATCGCAGAAGAAAAAGGAATTGAATGTAATTCGAAAATGATAAAGGAAGTCAAGATGAGTTCCACACAACAATCATTATTTTGGACTAAATTTCCATTTTGTATAACATACATTGAATATCCTTGGATCCATAAAAAATGCGAATTATGTTGTCCAACATGTGGAAAATTATTTAATGCGAAAGAATGTCAAGATGATGTACTGATGCAATTGCCAGAATAAGAGGAAAAACTTGCAAACTAGAACAAAAATTAACAGAGAAAGACGAGGAAATTTTGTGTCTAAGGGACCATAGCCAAAAAATACTTGTGAAGGTCAAGCAGTTCAAAACAAAAGAAAAAATTAGAAGAAGAAAAGGGATGTGTCGAGGAGAATTTCAATAAGATTTTATCAGAGAAGGAAGAAGAAAATATGCGCTTAAAAGACCTGAACTAAATTTTTTTGGAACAAATCGAGGATCTAAAAGATGAGAAGCTTAAAAGTCAAGACATTGAAAATAAGGTTGATGAATCAGAAACCAAATAAATCTTACCTCTGAGAAACCATAATCGAAGTCTACTCACTCAAATTAAGAAACTTAAAGATGACAAGAAATCATTAAAAAAAGTTAGAAGAATTAATCACGAAAGCAGTATCAAAGTCTTTAGACATAAAAATCCAAGTCGAACAAAAGGAAACAAACATAGATCCCATTAATCTCACAACTTAGGAAAATCCAAACCCAAATGAAGTAAGGACATACTTAGAAGTTGCAGTTCAAACGATGAAAAACCTAGGTGAAGATTTTGTAGCCACACGCATGATAAGGGAAAGACAAACTCCTTATCTACATCCGAATCAGAAAAGTAGAAATTCCAATCAGTCTGCATATATGTATCACTCATAACAAAAGCAATAAACTTATGTTCAAAAGGATACTGAAATGCTCACAATTCAGTGCAATGATAACGATTCATCACAAGTTTCTAGTAATCAAAAGGTTCCACAAAATATTAATTTAGGATGGTCATATCCTTTCTCCGTGTGGCAAATTTATTTATCACTCCAAGGATCATATCAAATTGTATCAATGAAGATGACAGTTCTAAGATGAGAATACATTCGAAATAGAAAAAGAGATCAAGCCTTTTCATCAACAAGCTTTGAGGACAAATATTTTTGAAGAGGAAGGCAATGTAATGAATATAATTTATGTAAAAGCAATAAATATAGATAATAAATAATAATAATAATATGTAAATAAATAATAATTAGTTAAACAGAGAGGCATGTCTAAGGAGACATGACCGTTCATAAAGGGACACTTGCTTGGTATATAAGCAGGCCCCTCATTCTCATTTGTATCATCATTATTACTCATACATTTTTAATATATATTTTTGTATCTCAATGGAGATATACATATTCCAATTCTTTTGGAGTACTTAACTTGAAGAACGAACTTTGTTCGCTTCAGCACCTATGTACAGGAAAACTTGCACAACTTACACAGAGCACAAAAAACAATTGTAATCTATTTTTCTTGGGGGATTGGAAACCTTTAGTGAATTTCCTTCACCTCTGCATGTTTTTCTAGATAGTTTAGATTGCTTAGTTTCTTTACTAATCATTATTAGTAGATTAATTGAATAATATTTGCTTTTAATTTTTCATTTATCATATAGCTTAATTAAGTGGAAAAGTAAGTGGTCACATTCCACACATCTTTTTCAATTTATTTTTCAATTTTTCGCCAGTCACATAACTTAATTAGTAAAGGAGTAAGTGGCCCATTATCCACATATCTCGTTTACTAACCAAAGCATTTTTTATTTCATTATTTTTTGGGACTAGGACCAAGCGTTACTAAAGAAAGTAAGTAGCCCCTACTTCCCTTGTGTCTTTTAGACAATCCCGGGCTTGCATATGAAAGCTTTCTTAAAGAACTTGAGTTTTCCATCTCCCTTTAGGCACACATATTGTAATAGGAAATCAGTAAATGGCCCACTATCCACATATTATTTCTTTTTATGCAAGAAATAACCCAAACTTAGTGTAGTTAAAGGATATTGTAAAGCATCATCAAATATCCATATCTTCTCACACTTTTTATGTTCACTTTGCCACTTGCACACACATCACACATCACACACTAAGCTGCTATAACCTTTGTACAAAGGGCATCGAGTTTCTAGAACTTTTGTACATAATTTTATTTTTTACATTCTCACACCATAAGTGAAGAAAGACTCCTAAAAACAACCATAACTTGAACCAACTAAATTTCCTCACAGCGACCATAAAAGAATTTATAGTTCAGGTTAGGACCATTGGGGGTAGGCATCCCATAAGCCATCATGGTCATTCTACATTTTTGAAACATAGAATTTGACTTTTAGGGTGCTTCAAATACCTCATCATCCCACACAAAGGACTACTCGAGCATGTCAAAGACTTGATTTAGAGGGGGGGTCAGTTTAGGTCCAGTGTGTGCAGTACTATATAGGGCTACCTGACCTGTATAGTACTTGGTACTGGTAACTGATTTCCAAGAAGCTAAAGATTGGATTGCCGACGTGGGATGAGGGTATCTTAGTGGCCAAAAGTAGGGAATATTTTCCCTATAGGTGGAGGTGAAGGAAGCACTAAAGGTTCATTCATTACCTTGGTTGATTCTTTTGGCTGTTGGAAATGTCGCTAGTTATTTTGGGACATAGCCCCAGTACCCATCATAAAAGATATCTCTGCAAGGCCCAGCTACTTTGAGAGTGGTAAGGGAGAATAGGTCTTCATAGGATATTTTATGATATAGAGAAACAAATAAAAAACCATTTTTTCTTGTTTTATTTATCACATAGCATAACTTAAAGGAAAAAGTAACCACTTATTTTTTTTGCATGAAATTTTTCTTTGATACATAACCCCCTCCCATAATTACCAAAAGTAACACAAACTTAACACCATAGGGCACCCCACGGTTCCCTGTTTCTCTAGGTGCTTTCAAAACCTCCCCCCATTACCGAGAGATGTGCCTAGTCTCTCACCATTTAGGCACAAAAGACAATATACAACCACTGTTATATGATAATCCTTTATTATTGAAACTATGCATAGGACCCCTCCCCCTCAAAGTACTCCTTTCACCACCCCTCAGGGGACTCCACACGCTACCCCTTTGGGGAGCCCACACACCACCCCTCTAGAGAGTCCACATGGTTCCCATCAGGGTAACCCCTCTCACACTTACCTGTAGGGAAGTCCTTTACATGTTATTGTTCAAAATCATTTATTGATGGAAAAAAACAACCAAGTCTCGTTTCTAGATTCCTTAAATATTCCATATTTAAGTGATTTAACCAATGAATCCATTCCACATGGTCAAAATTGGCCAGCCATTCCTACAAAGTTACCTTCAAATATTCCAAAATTTGAAGGGAAACAAGGGGATGACTTAGGAAACCATGTTATGAATTTTCACCTTTGGTGCTCATCCAACATCATCACTGATGACTATATTCACCTACGATTGTTTCAACATACCCTCACAAGGACAACAATGAAATCATACATAGAAGAGACCTCAGGTTTGTAGGTTTTAACCCCGTACAGAAATTACCTGCATACGAATTCTAAATCACAAGAAAATAAAAAATGCGAGAGCATAACCCATAAAACACATATACATAGAGATTTCCCACTGGATCTCAAAACCGAGACTACCAGCTTGATGTTTCATTATATTCCTTTCAATGTTACAATACATATTTATACATGCCGAAGCATCTAATACCATGGACCGAAAACCATCACGTCCAAAACTGTGGACCGAAAAACCATAGGTAGGTTCGCCCAACCTAATATAGGGTCCAAAAAAAAAATTTTTCAGGGCGCTGCCTCGAACCCCATAGAGGGGGGCTCCGCCCCCCTCAAAC
>APFE030427140.1:34803-109420 GCA_000404065.3 Pinus taeda
GGGCTCTGCCCCCCCTCTAACCCCCCGGTTCACTACGTAGGTTAGTTGTGGAAAGAATATAACACAACCCAACAAGGTTCCCATGCAACCTTTGACTCTCTTGCTATGGATTTTCTTAGAATTTTCCAACTCCCAATCCACTAAGATTCAGGATTGGAGCTTCTAAGCCATTTCAAGCAAACATTAGCCACACATATTTCATACCACATCCATGAATGGAGGAAATTTCATAGCTTGTGCAAGGATCATATAAAAGAAAGACTCCTCCTCGACTTAATTTTGAGATCCCTCGCCTCAGAAATATCAAAAGATGTAGGCTCCACATGGCCTAAAATGAGGAAGAGCCTATTTTCAAAGCTCAACAATATGATCTCATATAATCGCAATTATGATACCTCTATCGTGTCCTCCTAGACACTCCTCGCCTCCCATCTTTTAGGCCAAAGGTACTAGGAGCATCAAATTCTACAGATGGGTTAATTGGAACGATAACTTATAATTAACCTAGAAACACTTACCATTAACCTGGAAATGTGTACACCAACCATTCCACACCTGTAGCCCAACCATCATCCAATGTGGGATATTACCCTAGTCAAACTGCACCTATGAAAAATCCCGACATGCACATAAACCAATACTCTCCCACGTAGGGTGGCTAATACCCGCCCATGAAGGATAGTTAGTACCCTCTCGCACAAAGAGGTCAGTACCCTCCTAGGTCTGAGGAAGTGGTTTCCACTTCCTAGAGCACATATGCTAGCCAAGAACAAGGGAATACCTATTTCCCATTTCCAGCACCCAAACGGAATAACCCACCATCTCAGCCTGACGATGGGGTGAATTTTGCGCAAACTTATTTCACTCAACAACAATAGTCATTTGAAAATCTGAAAACGCTAAACCCACCTAATGCCACTAAGAAAAAAATGAAAGAAAAAACAAAACGGTGAACCTAGATAGGGGGGCCACACTCAGCAACAACCTCCATGGGGACAAGATGGGGGAAACCCCAACCAAAATCAAAATCAAGGTTAGATCAATAATAACCCACAACAACAAAACAAGATAACTAGTCTATAGACTAACCATGCTTGTGTTATTTGAGGGGAATATGGTAATTATACTCACCATTTCCCTTAACTCCCTAAGTTGAAGAGGATGAAAGATACCAAGGCACGAGGGGGAAAATCCAATAACTGGTAGTAATGCAGAATCCTTTATGATCCAAGTGGATATTGGTGGCCACTCACCAATTCCACTTAGCAACCCACCATTGTTTCTTTCAGTTTTTCAGTTTCCTTATTTGTAGCACAATTTACTATTTTTGGTAGTTTTTCGGGTCCTAAACTTTTAGATTCGTTTTGAGGCCCTAAACGATGTTTTTTGGGAAACCTGGGAGCAACATGGGCCCATGGACCAATGCTACACTTCCCAAAATCATATTCTTCAGATAGATCTTTCTAACGAGGTATTGTGCATGTCAAACATAGATCATATGCCAAAGTTATGATCCCGGGAAGTTGATGTACCATTTACCCAAAACGAGGCCCATAGTTTGGTGCTTCATCTCCTAGGGTTATGGTTTTAGATGTTTAGTGTTTTCCATTGTTTCTCAACAATAAATAGGCCTTCAAGCCTCATTTTAAGAGAGTTTAGAGGCATGTAGCTACCACATCTCTCCTCAGAGATAAGCTACCATCGCACGACGTTTTTTGGGAAACATGGGAGCAACATGGGCCCATGGACCAATGCTGCACTTCCCAAAGTTGTATTCTTTAGATAGATCTTTCTAACGAGGTATTGTGCACATCAAACAAAGATCGTATGCCAAAGTTATGACCCTGGGAAGTTCATGTACCAATTTACCCAAAACAAGGCCCATAGTTTGGCACTTCATCTCCTAGGGTTAGGGTTTTATATGTTTAGGGTTTTCTATTATTTCTCAACAATAAATAGGCCTTCGAGCCTCATTATAAGAGAGTTCAGAGGCATGTAGCTGCCAAATCTCTCCTTAGAGATAAGCTACCATCGCCCGAGCTAGTTTATTTCCATTTCTGTTTGTAGGCATATTTCAGTATTTTAAACTAATGAAATGAAGTATTGTTTCTGCTGTATATCTGTATTTATGGTTATCTCTATAATTTGTTGCATTCATGTTTAAATTTGGATCAGTGGTATTAGAGTGGTATGCTCTTTCTCTGTTTTTCTTTGCATTTCCTCAATGAGGTCGAGATATAAGGAGTTAGGGCTTGAACTGGTTGAACCTTTGCAAGACCAACCTCGCAAATCCCAATGACCTCCCATGGAGGATGAAAATAAAGACAAGGGGGCAGGAGATCCTATCAAAATATTGCTTGAAGAGACCCTCAACTGACAAAGGAACGTGACGATGGAAAAATTTGCCTAGATCCTTCAGTAGCTACCCACGGGCGACACATCTACTTCCATCAACTACTCTGGAAGCGCCACACCCTTTAAGGTACAAGTCAACTTTGACATTCCCATATTTGAGGGTCAAATAGATGTAGATGTTGTAGATAAATGGTTAAATATGCTAGAAGGGTATTTTTCTATTCATGATTTTTCCGGTTGGGAAAAGATTAATTTCGCTCTTCTAAAATCTGCCCCCATGTCAAGGATTGGTGGGAAACCTACTGCGAGTATAAGGATGAAAGTACAACCTCACTTTTTTTAGCCGCACCCACTTGGAATTGATTCCAGAATGCCATCAAGGAGTAGTACTACCCTGTCAAAAGCTATGAGGATAAATACATAAAGTGGACCATGCTACTGCAGGGAAGAGACCAAGCCGTGCCAGAGTTTACCAATATATTTCATACCCTACGCACAAAGTTGGGTATTGAGGATTCTGAGCTGCATTTGGTACTCAAATACTGCGATTGCCTACACAGGTACATCTAGGACAAGATGGAGTTCCTGGACATCTCCTCGCTCGACACGATGTACCAATATGGTGTCAAGATCGAGCAGAAGTTTAAACAGAAGAAGCGAGACTTTGGATCTGCAAATCCAAAGCAAGGGAAAGGCACCCCCAAACCGCTGGAAAAAGGACAAAGCCAAGGTGGGGTGGCCCAAGACAACCCGCCAAAGCTGCAAGAAAAGAAGAACACCGCGAAGCTGAAGAAGGACATGGGAAAGTGGTGTGAGTTCCATAAGAGCTCCACTCATAACACAAGTGAGTGTCGGGCCAAGCAGTCACTCGTGGCCGAGCTAAAGTATTTAGAATCTGATGCATGTTCAGACTCTGAGTCACAACCCAATAAGGGGAATGACAAAGGGAAGCAGATTATCAATGCAGAGCCCAATGCCGCTGTTTCCACCACAAAGATCTAGAAGGAGGAACCTGAAGATCCAGAGGAGGAAGAGTACCTTGTGCACTCCTAGATGTGGGTAAAGGGCTCCCCGCTATAGTTCATTGTCAACAACAGGAGCCAAAAGAACCTCATTTCGATAGAGGTCATGAAGCAGCTGGGCTTACCGACCATAGCACATCCACAATCGTACACCATCGGGTGGCTTCACTAAGGATGAGATCTTTGCGTGAGCTAGCAGTGTCGCCTTCCATACAACATCAAGCCCTTCACAAATGAGGTATTGTGTGACATTGCTCCCTTTGATGTTTGTGATGTATTATTAGGCCAAACATACTTGTGGAAGTGACATGTTGTATATGAGTCAAGGCCTTGTGTTGTTATTGTTACTTTGGGAAATAAGTTGTACAGGACACAGGGCCCCTTCGCACAAAAACTACAGATGGAAAAGGTTGTGGATGAGTACGAGGACATATTCACCTCCCCCATAGGGGTTCCTCTACACTATTAGGTCAAGCACTCCATCGATCTGACCCCAGGTTCGCCGCTATCCAATGGACCAATCTACCAGTGTTCCATTCTAGAGAACGATGAAATCAAGAGGTAGATTCAGGAGTTGCTATAGAAATGTCACATCCGACTGATTTCATCGCCCTGTGGAAACCCAATCATGTTGGTACAGAAGAAGGATGGGACTTGGAGACTCTGTATTGACTATCTGGTGCTGAACAAGATCACTGTCTAGAATAGGTACCCAATCCCACAGATTGATGACCTTCTAGACCAACTAAAGGGGTAAAAATACTTTAGCAAGATCGATTTGAAGTCAGGATATCACCTGGTACCAATTGAACCCTCCGATGTGTAGAAGAATGCCTTCAAGGCCAAGGAGGGCCTTTTCGAATGGTTGGTTATGCTTTCAGGTTGACGAATGCTCTTGCAACCTTCATGAGGCTAATGGATGACATCTTGCGGCCATTCACCAAATCATTTGTAGTGATATACTTGGATTACATCCTGGTCTTCAGCTAGAGTTGGGAAGAGTACCTCCACCACATCCGACAGATTCTACAAACACTGCGACAACACAAGTTATGTGCCAAATTAGAGAAATGCACTTTTGGCATGACCCAAGTTTAGTATCTAGGATACATTATTGATGAATAGGGGGTGCACGTGGATCCAGACAAGATCCAAGTCATTCGGGATTGGCCATCTCCAACCACTCTGACAAAGCTCTGTAACTTTCTGGGTCTTGCCAACTTCTACCATAGGTTCGTGCTGGAATTTTCTCATATCACTTGGTCCTTGAGTCAAGTCACCAAGGGAGGAGTGAAAGAATTTTTTTTTTTTTTTTTTTTTTTGAATCTCAACAGAAGGCATTCACAAAGTTGAAACATCGCCTCTGCTCGGCACGAGTGCTCACAATACCAAACTTGCAACAACCATTTGAGATCGAGACATATGCCTCTGACTATGCTATTGGAGAAGTCCTTACTCAACACAGACATCTAGTGGAATATCACAGTGAGACACTTTTAGACATAGTCCGAAAGTATCCCACTTATGACAAAGAAATGTATTCCATTGTGCAGACCTACTGACAATGGAAGCATTACATTTTGGGGAAGGAAATGGTCATCCACACAGACCACCGGCCCTTGCAATTCATACAAACGCAAGGGAAGTTGCAGATAATCTCCATCAAAAGTTGTCCACATATCTGCAACAATTCCATTTGAATATCGATTATAAGAAGGGCATGAGACTTGCCTCAGTCGACCACCGATCATGGCGTTAACCACCATGCTCAACTCTTGTGGGCATGAGACTTCTGATTGGCCACTTCTCTACAAAAGCAACCCATAATTCAGCTACACATACCAGACACTCTTGGAGGGTCAGCATGTTCTAGATTTTCACCTCTAGGATGCCTTGTTATGCTACCTAGGTCACCTTTGTGTTCCTTCAAGCAAGCGTGTCAAGATGATTTGGGAAGCACACTACAGTCAGGATGGTGGGCATTTCGGGGTTGAGAAAATGGTGGTAGTGCTGCAAAAGTATTTCTATTGGCCAAATCTTTGATAGGATGTCAGAAAGTACATCAGATCCCGCACTTTCCACGTCATGGCCAAACCGACCATCAAGAAGCAAGGCCTCTATACTCTACCGCCTACCGCTAGTGGACCTTGGGAATCCATCTCCATGGATTACATGTCAGGCCTTCCTTCTACTAAGCATGGAAATGACTGTGTTTTTGTGGTTGACGACAAGTTCTCAAGGATGGCCATTATGGCGGCCTGCAAGAAGAATATCACAACATAAGCCACTACTAAACTCTTCTTTGAATGAGTGTGGGTACACTTTTGGATCCCACAATCTATCAACTCAGATCGGGACAACAGGTTCCTCAGTACATTTTGGTCCAGTCTCTGGTCGATGTTGGACACCAAACTCACTAAGTTCACAACCTTCCAACCCAAAACTGATGGCCAGACAAAGGTTGCCAACAAGATGATCATACACATTCTATGCATGTACAACTCAAAGCATCCATGCACATGGGATGAGAGCCTCCCCTATGTTTAGCATAGCTATAACCCGGCTATCCACAACTTGAATGGCCACAACCCTTTTCAGGTGGGCTTGGGATTCCAGCCATTATGTCCCATTGATGTGGCCATGCCATTTGCAGCTACTCAGGAAGATTCAGCTCATGTCTAGTCTGAAATAGATGAGGAAAACAAATTCATTGAGCACATCCAACATATCTGCCAACATGTCCATGGCATTTTGGAGAAATCAAATGCCAAGTACAAGCAGCGACATGATCAACATCAGGTGCCACACAAGTTTCAGGTGGGCGACAAAGTCTGGTTGCATTTGCAAAAGGAAAGCCTTACTGAAGCCTATTGGAAACTTAGACCACTTCGATATGATCCTTACACCATTACCAAGGCTATGGGAGACAATGCATTTGAGCTTAACATTCCCCCATTCCTTGGCCTACACCTAGTGTTCAATGTGGACCACCTTCGGCCATACTTTCCACCATTATTAGACACATCCGACACTGCAGAACAACTCACACCAACAAAGTTAAATCCAGATTGCATGGAACAAGCTGCAACTGATCAGATCATGGACATGCAAATCAAGCACACTCGCAGTAGAAGATCCAGCTGTATTGAGTTGTTAAAGAAGGCCAACTCCTTCACTAGGGCAAGTGGCTCACCAGGGACCAAATTCAGCAGAAGTTTCCTCATCTCATGGAGGAACTCAACGCAATGGGGACCATTGATTCCTAAGGGGGCATGGATGATCCATGTGGATATTGGTGGCCAACTACCAATTCCACTTGGACCCCCACCATTGTTTCTTTTAGTTTTTCAGATTCCTTATTTGTAGCACAATTTACTCTTTTTGGATCCATGTTGCTTCTTGTTTAAATCTGGATCAATTCCCCCCATCAAGGAGTGTTAACTACCTAGCATGAACCCTACCATCAACACTATCAGAATCCTCTTGGAGGAAGTTCCCAAAACACCTCAAATCACAACATTTACATGGAAAGGGAATAATTTCTCCTACAAACATGAAATTGAGATTACATAACTCCACCATAAACCAATCCATCCACCATGACCACTGTAGCATCTTCAACACCTTTGATGATCTCTCGAACCCTTGTAAAAATCATCCCACATATGGTCAAAGGGCCTCTAGTTAGAACAAGGCATAACTCAAAGGCTGCTCAAAGATATAACATAGTCGATGGCTTAACTTAGTCTCCATCAATATGTTAGATTTGGATTATTTACAAACATTCCCAACCCAATGGAAAGCCCTACTTTCCGTGTTATGCGAAATCATCCTTGTCGATTCTCTTTGATGGTTTTCGACTTTAGCTGCCGATGTCTTCTATCGATAACCACCTTTGAAATTTCGATCACAATTTAGAACATTAACATCCATTGGTGCTGTTATCACAAAACCTGTACTGATGGCTGCTAATCAGTAAGACCTTATGTAACTGTTTTAGACCAGGCTTTTAGCTAGGGATTAGCCTCCCTAACCTGAGAGGGCTCTCTCAAAACAAACTATTGATTTATCTTTAAGCACAAAGAGGGCTAACTCTTGAAATGAGAATTTATTAAACTTGCTGGTTGGACAGACAGCATAACATTTCTTCCATTGGGCTCATGGAGTTAAACATCTTTCAGTAAGCTATTTACTGTTCATTCATAGAAGCCAAGGCATGTAATGTTTAAACATTCAAGACATTCATCAAATAACCATCAACTCGTAAGTACACACAGGAAGTCTGAGCACTAGGTGAATTTAGAGTGATTGCATACTTAAAGAGCTGTAAAACATGAAGGACAAGAACCTCAACTTATAAGTATACACAGGAAGTATGAGCACTAGGTGAATTAAGAGTGATTGCATACTTATAAAGCTGTAAAACTTACATTTGGTAAGACAAAACCACAAACATCTTGAGCATTTTAACAAAGTATGAATCTTGGGAAGAATAAAACAGTCTTTCTATTACTGTAAAAAGATTTATACACAGGCCAATATAACTCTGTTTTTTGCATAAACATCCAACCTTGATTACATAAAAGATTCAACTATATATAGCAATACACTCTAACTACTTGGAGCTTCCTCCTCCAGCATGAGGGGAGCTCGATGACTAACATTTACTAACCTTATCTATCTTAACAGACTCATTAAATCTACTAAGCATGAACTGTAACTACAAAAGAGTTCTAATCAAACTTAAACTCTAATTTATTCTCCTCGTATTCTGATCCTTTCCAGGTCTTAAACAGCTGTCTCCTTTAGTTATGGCCATGATTGCTGAGATAAGGATGTATGAACCAAATTAGCTTGAATGTTGAACGTGCTGATAGTTCATGTATCATAATGATAATCCCCTGTTTTCACGGTCTTTGTTTCCCATCATCCTTCGAAAGTTTAGGCATGTGTTCCCAACTGTTTAATGCTTCAAAATTTGATGAGCATCACTAGCTTTCCAGGTATTCTGGAAGCCTTGTTGAATGGACAAGTGTACAAGCCAACCTCTTCGTATGCATCTTCAGCCAAACCCTAACCATAGGTAATAAAGTACCTTTATTAAAGTTCTAGCTTAAGACAAAATTTTTTACCTTTATAAAGGATGGCCACTTGTCAATGTTTGAATGGATCTGATAGCCTCATTTGGTTCCTTGATGTTCATTAGCCCTTTTCTCCAAAATCTGCTGACCTCATCATTAGACTTGTTATTTTTTTTTTAAAAACTGCATCTACAGCAGTTTCGTAGCGCGCTACGAAACTGCTGTTCTTTTCAAAAACACAGTCTTCAATAAATCTATCAATATTCTTTGTGACTGCAACAGCTTCGCTTCTGGCTTCAAAACTCCTAATTTACCTTGATTTTATATGCTGTGCTTACATGCCTCAAAAACCAATGAACTTAAGAAAAATAAAGCAAAATCTTGGGGTAGCACCTGACTTTTAAAATTTGCAATTTTATTTGGTAGCTAACTTATTTAGCTGAGCTTTTAGTTTTGCAACCTCCTTTTCCATGGCTGCAATTTCTGCTACGGCTTTCTCCATATTAGCCATTTCTTTCTCGGTTGCCTCCCATTGTTCTTTTGAAGGTGTAGTCTTGGTTTCTTTGGAAATGGGGACCTTTTTATTCAAATCTTTCCTCTTGATTTCTTTTACTTTTTCTGTTCTGGGTAGCTGCTTCTCCATTTCTCTTGCTTGTCTTCTTGTGTATGGTTTTCTTTTCATTTCCTCTGCCTCCTCTGCTTTAGGCATTTGTTCAATTACTTTTGTTGCAGGTACCTTCACAGCTACCTCTTCCCTATGCAATTGCTCAGCTACCTTAATTTGCCTCTTGGTGATTGGCCTTCGTGGTTTGAATATAAATTCATTACCAGGTTCCTCAAACCTTAACCTTTTTGAGGCCTTTGATTTTTTGGTGCTATCGGGTGATGACTGAGTTAGGTCAATAGGCATTGACTCAACCTGAACTGATTTAGCTTGTTCAAAATCAATTGCCTCAAGCAAATCATTTAGAATAGCTTTTGATATGGGGCTTTCTTCCACAGCTATTGATTTGCCTTTTTCTTTACTTAACTAACTTCTGGTTCTGACTCTTGACACCTGTTCAACTCCACTTGACCCTGGTGCATTTTTCTGGTGCTTGATTTTCTCCTTTGATGATGATTGTGGTGTCTCTTTGATAACTGATGGCTTTATTGATTCCTTCAATTGGGTTCTGTTTTTCTTCTTGCCTTTTATCTCCTTTTTTAGTTCAGCAAGAGTAGGTTCTTCAGTTGACCTTTCTCTTTCTCTAACAGGCAGTGGGGTGAGGCCTGTCTTACTTTGAAAACCAGCTATAAAAATAAATGAATCCCAATCTCGACCAATTCTTTGCAAGTTATCTAGCACTAACAGTTTTACTAGACCATGGTGAAACATTGATGTCTCACATTCATCTTTCCTCAATTGAATCTTGTCACACATCTTACTAAGACTTCTGAACAAGTAGAATGGGAGATCTAGAAATGCCTTTCCTGTAAAGTGCAGCAGCAGTTTGAAATGATAGGAGTAGACCTTGTTATACCTCCCCTCACAGGTTAAATATTTCTGGATGCATGTTAGGAGGAGTGCATAGTGTTCTTTAACATAGTGCCTTGGCACGGCCTTTGTGAGATCTTCATTAACATAAGGTTCCTTCAGGAACTCCTTGCAGGGGTTCATATCAAATTTGAAAATTTTGAACCACTCCTGCCCTCCTCTCGGGATTTCAGTCACCCTAGCAATCACCTCTGAAGATACAGGGAATTCTAGCATAGCTACTTTAGAACTTAAACCAGTAAAATTTAAGGCAAAGGCTTTGGTTACCTCAGCATGCCCCCCTTGTAGCTTTTCACAAAACGACCAGCAACCAGCGTCCTGAAAGGCTTGTCTCACACCTTCATCTCTGAATGCGAGATCCAATCCCACAGGTTCAGTTCTTTGACACCTTCCAGACCGATGCCCCTTCTTCTCCATCTTGCTTTGAACTCCTTTGCGTAGAGAAACACTAACAGCTTCAATCTTCAAATGCAAACTCAAACTTTGAACGCCGGAACGCTTGCAATCAGGTTCCTTATAGAGAATGAACTCGGGCTCCTCTGCTCTCAACAGTCTTATCATGCAAATGGACCAATTCATAAAACATTAACAAACATCATACCACTAATAGCATTACAGACCATTTGAATGATTTAGTGTGCGCAGTTATGAACCTATTTGGGGAATGATGGCTTATGCTTGCTTGAAAAGGACGCCATTCTGACAATTTGGACGGACGGACATACTGACTCATCCCTCAGACATGACCTTCTAAGAATCAGTGCTGTTTAAATCCCCGAATCCGCGATTTCGTAGTGCAGACAGATATGAGTTGACAACATGCGCTACGAAATGGCTGGTTGATGACATGCGGTGACAGGACTAAGACATCATTGCGCTGCAAAATCAGCCAATAAGAATTTCGCTGCAAAAACGCGAAAAGACCCAGTGACGTATACAAGACAATATATATCTCATATAATCATGATGGAGGATAGCTAACGGTTTTTGAAAATGATTCATATGAGTACCTTTATAAAACTCAATCCCTAAGTAACACACATAGGGCAATAACCATTAGACACCTATTTTTGGACAACAAAGAACAAAAATTTATGGACAACTTTATGTACATAACACTGCAATTCTAGGTGATAACAGGTGCATAGTTGATGAGGGAGCATCCACATGTATTATGTCCAAAATAGTTTGGACGAAACTAGGATCTCTTGAGTTTAAACCATCGAACATTACTCTCAAAGCATACGAGAGGTTCCCTTCTGCTCATTGGCTTATTCCAGGATGTTCCAGTGTAGCTCGTCGGTAAAACTGTGCTCATAGACATAGAAGTCCTGAATGCCTAGTTGGATTACAATATCCTTCTTGGACGCAACTACACGTATGCAGTAACCATAGTTGAATCTTCAATATTTAGGATTATGATGTTCCCTCATGGTGGGAGAATCATTACGATTGACCAAATCACGTACTACGATAAAAGTAAATCCAACGCCCCTGATGGTGTGTTACCCTTTGTAGGATCTTCCCCAAGGTTGATCACATCATTTAATTAACACTTACTAGGGCTATTCAAGCCATCAACACTCCTTGATTCATACCCTAGAGACTCACCTTTGCTGGAGGCTGTCCATGTAGCCATAAGAGCCCCACTGTGCATGATGAGTTCATCAAACACCCCTCAAAACCAGGAACCAATTCCAAACACCCCAAGTGCTACAACTTTAGATTCTACGTTCGTAGATTATGCTATCACCCAAACACCCTTCCTATACCCCCCCACTTGGTTTTGTCTCACACCAAGTCATGGCAACACTCACATTGCCGAATATCCATTTCGGGATACCTGTCTAGTATCTGTCCCCTCAGGCCATGTAAAAAAACTCAGGTATTATCTTGACATACATTATTCCTATCACCCCTTGTCAAGAAACCACCCCAAAACAAGCTACGTATATGTCGACACCAGTAGGTTCTAGCAAGAGGGATAAAAAAAAGGGAAGAAGGTGGAAGTCTTAAACTCTTCCTCATCTAGGCACCACCACCCTGTGCTTTGTGTGAAGTAGTCGATCACCCTACCAATATGTGCCCTAAGTTAGAGGAGTTAAAAGCTCTTCTGCATGCCCCAAAAATTCTAGCAGCCCCACCTCCAACTATAGGAGAGAAGGCCACACCAACACGCAATAAGGCACTATGCACCAACCATGCATGCGCTATATGCCCAGACTATGGGCATTACACTCATCACTGCCCTGAAATACCTCAGTATCAAGATGCATTGGGTGCACTCGTTCGATTCAATACTATGGCTCCATCACTTCTCGTCACGCTAGTGGTGGACGATGGATCCAAAACCATGTTTTGTGTGTTTAAGGAAAAATCACCATGTACGGTTCAACCATGTGCATATTTCCATTGTACCCCCACCCTCAGTTGGTTCCTTGAAGAATGGAAAAATTACCTTAGGAATTATTGCCAAAACCTCCTCACACATGCGCCCTATGCAACGAACCCAACCACATGATCAATAAATGTCGGAAATTGAGCAAGATTAGAGATGTATTTCTCTTATTGGTTGACATTCCTTGACCAAATCCCTCAAATCAAGCTAGAAATTTGCGGAATTGTTGTCACATCTGCTCCTAAGCATATCATTCATGGAATGGCTAATACCTTCCTCGTTTTTGAGCAACAATAGCAGCATTGCACCAAATTGACACTTGGGGCACCCATACTTATACAAATGCCACTACTAAGATACAAAGATGGCTAGTACCCATGCATGCTCCATCTCATGACACCAACCATGCATCATCATCTCATGCCATGGGAGATGCTGATACCCACACCATTTATTACATCAATACTGGTTCTGTGTGGAATATGTGTACCAGTGACTCCCATGTTTATGAGACATGTCCTATGTTATGAGATTTGGACAACTTAGCATACGACATCCATTAGTTCACCGAATCACTGAACACCATCCTACCACAGAGGAAGATGATTTGGTTGCTAGGATGCTAATTCTATCACAAAAACCTTCTCCCACTCACCACCAATCCAACATTACATAGATTCTCCCACCACCTAGTGTTGACGACACACAACATCACATACGATTCATTTCCTATTCTGTAGAAACCATGATTAACGCTGTCTACTCAACATTATTTGGTGTCAAGACAACTAAACCCATCATATTGGTGGCACCTCCACTGACTGTGCAGACTCATCAAATATACACATTGTTAACTTTTCTGGGTTCTACGACATCAACCACCAAATCATTTTAATGTTTGTTTATTAGCATAACTAGGTTCCAACCTTATCCTCATGACCTCGCACAAATCACTTCACCATTAGATAATATTTTTCACTCAGACAAAGATATTCTAGAGGCCATGATAGAACCTAAATGTCCATGGGATGCCATGCATCATTTTTTTTTATTTCTACCTAAAAAAATTGTTTGCGCCTATTGATGCACCATGTCATGACATTTGTATGATAGAATCAAAGGATTTCCTGCCACTAGGATAGGTAGATTGGTTTAAAAATACCACCTTGACACCAGATTCATTTGAGGAAGGGAACATGTCTAATATCTCACCTATGGTCAAGGTAGATATTTCCACCAATCCTGGCATAGTTGAAGAAATCTCGTTGGGGGAAGCATGCTCCCCATATGAAGTGGCCTCATAAAAATCCCTTTTTCAAGAATATAGGGACATCTTTGCATTTTCCTACTCAAAGATGCTAGGCATCAGTCCCACCATCATGGAGCACCATATTGAAACATGGCCTGATGCCTATCCTGTCAGGAAAAAGAAACGTCAACTGCACCCTTTCAGAGAACCCTTCAGGTATGTCTTCCTATGTTAATGTTACATCTTGCTTTCCAATTCCCATATTTTTATGCATAGATGTTTTCACTTGGGGTATTGGATTTTGAAGTTGCAGGTTATCAACAATTTCTCAATAAAATCATTCCCCCAGTGGCAATCAACATTTAATGTATCATTCTTCACTCACCATGATAGGCTTCCTCAAGAAGCTTTTCATATCCTGACATCATTTCTATAAAATTCACCATAGGATCCATCATATTGACCATGTTTACCACTAGCTTGTATGATCTGAATTTAAATAGGAACGAAAAAAAATTATAGATATTACCATAAACACAAAGATGCAGTGGAAATAATACTTCATTTAATTAATGTAAAATACTGAGATATGCTTACAAACAGAAAATGGAAATAGGGCGATGGTAGCTTATCTCTGAGAAGAGATGTGGTGCCTACATGCCTCTGAAATATGTTACAATGAGGCTCGAAGGCCTATTTATTGTTGAGAAACAATGGAAAACCCTTAACATCCCAAAACCTAAACCTAGAAGATGAAACACCAAATTGTGGGCCCTGTTTGGGTAAAATGGTACATCAATTTCCCGAGGTCGTAACTTTGGCATACGATCTCCGTTTGACGTGTACAATAGCTCGTTAGAAAGATCTATCTGAGAAATACAACTTTGGGAAGGGTAATATGTGTCTATGGACCCACGTTTCGCCCATATTTCCCAAAAACGTCGTGTAGGGCCTCAAAATAGCTCCGGAAGTTCAGGACCCGAAAAACTGCTAAAAATAGTAAATTGTGCTACAATTTAGGAAACTGAAAAACTGAAAGAGACAATTGTGGGGGTCCAAATGGGATAGGTGGGTGGCCACCAACATCCACCTGGATCATTGTAGCTGCACATGATAATCATCCATGCCAATCGATAACACTTCCCCCCACATGGATCAACTCATTTTATATATCACCATACACTAGTGGGATCCATGACCATTCAATCAGGATTGAGAGCCATCTCATTCACATGTATTAAAGAGAAACCTCATTCTCCTCTTATTTACTTATTTATTACCAACCCCACTCTTGGGCTGCCCCATTTATTTTTCTATCGGATCAAGTTGAATGCACTCTCAGATTCTACATTTGGCCTATCATCCCTCCATATGGTATAACCCATCATGTGTCACTTCATCCGTCTCATCAATATAACACTGAGACCAACCAATGGCCTCCCCACCCTCAGCAAAGGGCCCTACCTACATCATCACGTAGGTCATATTTTTCTTGGGGCACCCATCTCCATGTATTTACATCCCAAGCCACTTTTACATTCTTTTGGAAAGTGTATATTTTTTTTTTAAGAAAAGGTTTCGTACCCATATTTTCATATATTGTACTCGATGGTAGTCCCTAGTCACCCTTGGTTGGAGCTCACTTATCGCCACACCATGATCCAAATTCATTCATCATTGATTAAGCCAACCAAAACATGCTTATACCTACCCTAGATGTCCTATCGACTCCAGGGGCATTTCCCCCATAATAATTGTTCTGACTACCGCCACATGCATTATAGCTCCAAGCTCAGGAATTTTTCTATATCCACTTATATTGTTAGCTATCATCATCATGCATTTTTTACCCACCATGTTACAATAATATTTATTCCTCAACTATGATTCACCAAATCAACATTTCGGGTGGTTAGTGATTATTTACTATCGAATTCAAAACCCATCTTCTAGGATCAAAGTCGTATCTTGGTTTCTCCCCATCTTATGGGATATCCTGGGTTGGCACACTAGGAATCACTATTGTCCATTGATGCCATCGATCTCCCTAACATTCAACACTAAAAATGTTTTATCATGTGAGGGTAGTATTGTACATTGTGACTGTTGTAGTTCTCTGATTTAATCGAAGATCCATGCACCCCTTAGCACCTCATTCAACAATGCTTACATTTCAATGCATGGGAGGTACCCAGACTCGAAGACCCATGCATCCATTAGCACATCATTCAACAATGATTCGATTTCGATGCATGGGGGCACTTAGTTCAATCTATTTGTCAGAGGCCTTGAGGGTGTAAGCAATTATCATCATTAGCCATCAACATGTAAGCCACATCAACATTGACTTGACATGAACATTTCCTATATGATTGTAATAGTTCATCATTAGTCATCATAACTAGCATGGGACATGCTTGCCTTGTATAAACACTTTTTATCTTAGAATTCTTCATAGCATGGTTCTCTTTAATTCTCAGTCAGGGATTTTCCCTACTCATCTCCACTGCAAGTTACTTTATCTCTCAACAAATTTGTAAGACTCTCAGTCAAATAAAAAAAACGTGATGTATTTTGTCTATACACTTTTTCCTAACCTCATACATCAAGGGATAAATGTTATCATATGGAAATTCTACACTCATTTGTATGCATTAAGAGACACTCAAAGTCAGTGATCAACACATAAAGGGGTGACATTTTAGGCTGAAAGCACCATGGAGACCAAAAAATAAAAATATTTCCTAAGGTTCAAGTTAAAAAGTTGGACTGTGTGGGTGCACCATTACTAGAAATTAGTGGTTGCACAACAGTTTCTTCGATAGTCGTGTTGTCATGGAAACATCTAGTCAGCACCTCGGGTCACAAACTTTCTTGTGAAACATTCCAAATCTTGACATGATGAGCTAACAAATTCAAGCCTTGATCCCCAAGAAGCCTTAAAAGTAAGGAATTAGTAGCTCTCATCTCATTTATGAGGTGAACCACCACATTGATGAGCCAAGGGGAAGAGGAGTGTCCAAGAAACTTTATAAATACAAGTTCTAGGAGAGCCAAAAAAGAAGAAGAAGAAAAGCATTGTTATGTTGCCAAAAATTCTCCCTAAGAAATCAAGCATTCCATTGAGAAAAGTATTTCATCATTGAGAGAGTCTTCATACTTCTTTGAGAGGGAGAGAGGAATATTGGAAGGAGATTAAGAAAAGGAACTTCCTTGTTAAGGATTTTTGAGCACCATTGCTCAAACAATGCTCTCCAAGTTTCTTTTATTAATCTATTGTATCACTTCTAATTTCAACAGTTAATAAAGAGAACCCTTTTCCATTACTTTGTTGATATTTTTTCTTCATTAAGCATTGTTCATGTGTTTATTTCTTAGTTTTTAGTTTATGTTGATATATGCATTGTTATCACTACTTACAGTGCTTTTTTTACCCATGTTTGTCCACTAACAACAACCAATTTCTTGTGAATTCTCTATAGGGAGAAACCAACTCCAAGGAAGGTGTATTTGGTACTTTATAGCAACAAAAACACTACCACAAGGAAAATGGGTCATTTTCACAGATAATGCACACACGCATCATGTTATTTGTTGTTGGTCCCTAGTTTGTGGATAAGGTCACTTGCAAGATGATTGAAATTGATTGTTATGGTTTGTTGCTAGGAAATCCTTATCAATGTGATAGGAAATTTTTCTATGATTCATATAATGATGCATACACACTACAAAAAAGTAATAAAAAGTGTATAATCAGAAGTACAAAAAAAAAATCAATTCGGTACTTACGAACAAGAACATAAGGTAGTTTTCAAAGGGCAAGAAAATGTTTCAATTTCTATATCACATTCAAATATTAATAATTTTTTTTAAACTTATTCAAATGTGATTCGAGAAGGAACATCACTTGGTTTGGAAAGAAGAATTAATCATACAATTTTCCTTCTTTGTAGGGTCTCTCTTCATAATTCTACTTGTATCACACTAAACAATGTCAAAGTGATGAAATCAAAAACCAATTTGGATATTTTTTAAGTAAAGGTTTAGCAATTCTCCATATGCATCACTAATTATTCTAGCGGTTAAAAAAAAGGAACTTGGCATCTTTGTATTGAGTATGTGACATTAAACAAAATCCTAGATACCCATTTCCTTACATCAATGATTTTCTTGATCAGCTTCAAGGTGCTTTATTCTTCACCAAAATTGAACTTAAAAGTGGATATCATTAAGTAAGAGTTCCAATCGTAGATACATGGAAAACAAATTTAAAAAAAGGGTCTCTTTGAATGACTTGCGATGCCTTTTAGGCTCACTATTCCCACTCCTACACCTATGAAATTGATGAATGTTGCTTTTAGAGATTATCTTAAAAGTTTGTTACCATTTATCTATATGATATTTTGTCTTCCCTAAGTCTTGGAAGACTAATTTACAACACTTGGAACATATTGTTGACACCTAATCTTTGGGATTAGGTAAATCCATGTAAATATTGTAAATAAAAAAATCAAGAGAATTGGAAGATGAAGAGACATTGGGAGATGAAACCCAATAGCCGCCCTCTCCATGTATATATCTATGTTCCATATTAATGCAAAGTAAAATTCAATTCGTGGAGTTACCTCCTGGCGTGACAAGGTATAACCAATCCCCATTTTTAGACTTTTTCTGCATTGTAACTCTTGCTAATTTCTTATCAGTATTCTCTATCCCTCTATCCCTAATTTCTATGCATTTGGACATAACATTGAATTATCTCTACGTTACTCCTCTTCTCTTTGTGATGGTCATTGTTGGTGTGTGTTGTTCGGTGCATTGATAACTCCTACCAATCGTGGAGCGTTGAATAGCTAACCTGTGGCTGATTTCTTTTTTCCCTAATCCAATTTTAAATATGCGCTAGTCGAAACCTAGAAACCTGTGCATTAAAATTGTTAGTCATTCATCTATACCTTGATTCATTGCGCTGCTCATCCATGCTACGATGGTAGCGTTGGTATGTATGGTGTGCGTCGATGATGTGAAGATTAACTGTATGTATAGCTAGTTGCATTGAGCTCCTTGTCATGTGATGTATTACGATATGCATTGATGATATGTGATCTGGCATATAGAGTTTTGATGGCCGCAACCCTTGGTGTTGAATCTGGTTTGAACCATTCATTACATATGCATTGAGCGATTAAGATCGGTTGGTTGAAGACTCACATTCGAAATCATTTAAGAGATGAGCATAAAGTTTATGCATTCTATTTTTTTTTTATATGTTAAGGAATATATGATGGGCATATATATCATATATTAAAGTGCATTGAATTGGATAGAATGCATATGTAATGTTATGGCATATACAATTTGTTGAGATTTTTAAAAGGCCATATGTTATATGTTATTATATGGCGTGATTTTGAAGATGGTATATGGTTCATATATATGATGATTTATATATATTGAGTGGTTGTTATTTAAATAATTGAAATAAGATTACAACAATTGTTTGAAGATAATTGTAGACATCATTTTTATTGCAAATATTGAAATTATTTTGAAGCTAATTCAGATTTTATGATGCATTAACTCATCTTCGTAGTTGGAGTAGTTCTCTGGAAACAAGAATTGCTTTGAGTGGTCCCAGAAGATAAAACACACCCTCATTTTGAATGAGTTGTGGAAAATGGTTTGTGAAGGAGAATGAGTGAATGCACCAGAAAATCCCACTTCAGATAAGGAGCTTGTCATTTGGGAAAACAAGAACAACAAGGCCTATGCCTTGATTGCAAAATTAGTAAATGAAGAGGTGAATCACCATATTTATCCATTTTCAAATTCCTTTGAAGCCTTAAATAATTTGAAGGAATTGTTTGACTCACACTCTGAACTTGAAGTATTCAATTGACGATCAAGTTGTCCAATATTGAATTGAAAAATGACGACCCTCTTTCCTTAGCATCAGAAGTAAGATCGATTATGCATGAAATAAAATCCACTGGTGTTGAAATAGATATTCCTCTCATAAATTGTGTCAAGGCACTATGTCCCACCTATTCACATTATCTTGAGTCAATGCAAGAAAGTGGAAATCTTAAGGATATTACCTTTGACTCCCTTGAGAATAAGTTTGCAAAGAGGGAGAAGGACTTTGGGAAGAAGAAAACTCCTCAGTCTACGAAAGAAGCAGTGTGTGTTGCACAACAAGAGAAGAATCAGTAACAAGATTATTCTAGAGGAAGAGGTGGTTGAAGGGGAAGAGTAAGGAGGAATTTTAGAGGCAAGGGGGGGGAGAGACAGATCCGAGAAGAAAAGTTTGATCTTCATTGCATATGATGCAATAGAGATGGAAATGATGATTCCACTTGTAAATTTACTTGGGACCAGATTGAGTAGGACAAAAATGAAGGAAAAGGTAAAATAATTGACAAAGGGAAAGGTAAAGCACCCGAGTTTGCTAATTATGTTGCGGCACATAGCAACATTGGACTAGCTGAAGACTTATTCAATGCTTCACCTACTTCATGGAAAGATGATTGGTTGCTTGATTCAAGAAAAACTTGCCACATGAATTTAAGGAGATATTTCTTTAAATAATTCACTGACAATATTGATGGATCAATATACTTTGCAGACCAGTAAAAATTCAAGTCATCAGGCTCACATGACCTGGTCTTCCAGGTTTTCTTCTACATGATTAACTATACCTCCCAGAGTTTAGGAGAAAATTTTTATCCTTGGTCCACATCCAATAGCAATGACATTCCATTCATATATTTTATGGTAAGGTTGAGGTTAGAAAGAACCATATCACTCACTTGTCATGATGGGGTTAGAAGAAGAAAGACTTTTGAAGCTGCAAGGAAACTCTACTCATGCATATAACTTCTCATACAGTTCTCACTATGATGAAGGTACATTTCCATCAAGTATTTTATGGTATGCTAAATTTTGACACTTGAACTATGACAAACTTCATTTGTTGAAGAAAAATTTTGTTACTGGTTTTCTTGTAATTCCTAGAAAACTTAAGTAATGTGATGTTTGTATCTTAGGAATGTACAACAAATAGTGTTTTAATGATTCTCATTCCAGAGAACATAGAGAAATTGAACTTATTCATTCCGATTGATGTGGCCCAATGCTTGTTCCTTCTACAAATGGTAATAAATATATGATGACATTTATTGATGACTACATGAGAATGTGTTGGGTTTGTTTATTGAAGAACACATCTGAATCTTTTGAAACATTCAAGAAATTTCATGCATGGATTGAAAATGATGCACAATCTCATATTGGCTCTATTTGCACTGATAATGGAAAAGAATACACTTCAAATGAATTTCAAAACTATCTTCACTAGCATGGGATCAAACATCAAATGGCCGTGCCTTATAATCCCCAACAGAGCAGAGTTAATGAAAGAATGAGTAGGACAATATTAAATATGGTACATTCCATGATGTTTTTCAATAATGTTAAACTGATATTTTGGGCTGATGCAGTTCTATGTGCTATTTCTATAAAGAATAGGTGTCCATCTAATGCTATTAAAAACAAGACACCCTATGAAATGTGGTATGGCTGTATTCTTTTGGTGAGGCATATCAGGATTTTTGGTTCCACCTCTTATGCCTTGATACCTAAGGAACAAAGAAACAAACGTAGTGTAAGGAGTTGCAAGTTTATCTCCTTGGGGTACTCAAATACCTCCAAAGCATACCGCCTCTATGATGAAGTCAATAAGAAGTTCATAATATCTAGAGATATGATCTTTCCTGAATCTTCCAAGGCTGACAATGTTGTTAAGAAACAACCTAATCGCTTGGATAAATCCATACATGCAAAATCTTTTCAAAAGTTTGATAATGAGATTCCACATATTGAATGGGGAATTCTTATACTGGATCAATCTGTGGAATCTTCTTCTAAAGCACTCTCTCCCCCGCATGAAGCTCTAGCCACTGATCCAAATGATACTTTGAGTGATGTGATTGATAGAATTGGAAGACTAAATCTTGATTCAGCCCCAACTTAGTCAACTTAGAAGCTTGGGCCATCTCAAAAAGGTCCTCCAAAATGGTTGACAAAGACACTTGAAAGCGTTCGTCCTGATGAGGTTGGAAAGATAGGAACAAGAAGCTCAACCAGATAGAATGGAAATGATGTAGACAATCCTGATTCACTGGTTGACATGGATGTTTCTCATGATTGTGAATTGAATTTTTCAATAGATTTCAAACCAAATTCCTTCAAATAAGCCACTTCTCATGATGAATGGAAAGAAGTGATGTAGAAAGAATATGATGCTTTGATAAAGAGTGGCACCTGGAATCTGGTTGATCCTCCATTGGGAACGAAACCAATTGGCTGCTAGCGGGTCTTCAAAAATAAGTATAAAGCAGATGGTTAATTTGACAAGCATAAAACCAGGCTTACGGAAAAAGGTTTTGCACAGAAGGAAGGGTCGACTATGAGGAGACTTTCCCGCCACAACAAAATGGGCTACCATTCGGACACTCTTTTTCTTGGAAGCACAGAACGATTGGAAAGTCCATCAAATGCATGTAAAAACATATTTCTTGAACGAAGATCTGAAAGAGAATGTTTTTATGTCCCAAATAGAAGGATTTTTTATTAAGGTTCAAGAACACAAAGTATGCAAGCTTGTAAAATCCGTGTATGGCCTCAAGCAAACACTGCGAGCTTGGTATGAGAATTTAACTGAGCAACCTTTGAAACTCAACTTCAAACATTATCATCTTGATGATGCAACTATGTTTGTCAAGAAAGTTGGAAAAAAATTTGTACATCTTATGGTGTATGTAGATGATCTTCTAAAGACATGGAATAATGAGAGCTACATTGCATCCATAAAGAAGGAATTGAGGAAAGATTTTGAAATGAAATATTTGGGCTATGTTCACTACTATCTTGGTATTGAAGTAACTCAATACCCGAAGTTTATATTCCTCTCTCAGAAGAAGTAAATTGAAGATATGTTGAACAAGTTTGGCATGGCTGAGTGCAATCCTTTGACTACTTCAATGGAACAAAACTTAAATCTCACATCGACTAAAGGAAAAGAATTTGAGATGTAATGAAGTATAAACAACTCGTAGGAAGTATACACTACTTGAATACTACCAGACGAGAAATTTAATTTGATGTTGGAATCCTCTCCAGCTTTATGAAAAAGCCTCGTGAGGGTCATTGGCTTGCTGCAAAAAGAGTTCTAAAGTACTTGAAGGGAACTCAAAACTTTGGAATTAAGTATACAAAGGTGGGCGACTTCAGCTTGATTGGATACTCTGATTCAGACTTCGATGGAGATAAAGAAAGTGGGGTATCTACCTCAGGTAATTTATGAGTCTTGGATCAAGAGTTGTCTCCTGGAGGTCACATAAACAATTAGTTCCAACAGATTCCACAACTGAGGAATAATATGTGGAAGCAACTGAAGCAACAAAGGAAATTATGTGGCTTAGAAAAGTTCTAGAATTTTTACAGGAGAAATAAGTGCATTCAACTCCTCTTTTAATTGACAACACTTCTACAATAAAGTTGGCCAAGAACCCAAAGTTCCATGATCGAATGAAGGACATCAACAGAAAATACCATTTGATCCAACATCATGTTGAGGCCAAGACAATCCACCTATGCCAGTGTTCCACAAATGAGTAGATTGCAGATATCTTCACAAAAGCGCTTCAAAGAGAAAAGTTTGAAAGATTCAGAATGATGCTTGGACTTACCAACATCCTTTCAGATTAAGGTGGGGAATGTTGACACCTAATCTTTGGGATTAGGTAAATCCATGTAAATATTCTAAATAGAAAAATAAATAGAATTGGAAGACGAAGAGACATTGGGAGATGAAACCCAATAGTCTCCCTCTCCATGTATATATCCATGTTCCATCTTAATGCAAAGTACAATTCAATTCATAGAGTTACCTCCTGGCCTGACACATATTTTGAAGATTCTTCAACAAAATCAATTTATGCAAATGATTCAAGGTTTTTTTTGCTCAGACATAAATCTCTTACCTTGCATTTATCATTGACACATCTAGAATCCATGTGGGTCCTCTCAAAGTTTAATTGCTATACAAGTGGCCTACTCTTTCTAATATAAAAAATTAAGGAGTTTTCTTGGACTTGCCAACTTCTATAATAAATTTATCAATGGGTTTTTAGAAATTTATTTTCCTTTGCATCAATTGTTCATAAGAAATATTGTTTTCAAATTGGGATAGGAACATTCTCATTCTTTTACTTAGTTGAAAGAAAAATTTCATTATGTACTAGTAGTTGCACTACATGATATCTCATAGTGTTTTGAGATAGAGACAAATGCTTCACAATTTTCATTTGTAGTAGTGTTAATGCAAAATAGTTATCCAATGGATTATCATTTAGAGGCATTTTTAGAGGCAAAAAGAAACTACTCTATTTATGATTGTGAATACCCACCCGGGATCTTCTAACAAAGCTAATTTAAGCACTAATTTAATAAAACAATTTATAACAATATAATGATTTCTTCAACCACAAAAGTTAGAATGATTTATTTGAGATAAATTTCACAGTAAACAAAATAGCGTATTAAAAATACAACAATTTATTTTGACAAAACATATAAGAAAATAATAGCTTTATTAAATAAGAAATTTGACTTAAAATCATTGGCATGGATTAATTCACTACAACAAATCCCTCTAATTAACTTCCTCTTTGACTCCCTTTTTTGCTTCCACTGATTGTTTTAGTGATTTTTTCTCCACCATTTTGAAAAAATTGGTGCCATTTATCAGGATGGTGCTAATTTTTTCATTTTTTCGCTGATCACAATCATTCGATGTTAAACAATGTCAACTTTAGCACTAACCTAAAAACCTAGTTTAACCTCTTATTTAACTCCTTCTGTAGCTTCATGTGTAGCTTCATTGTAACGTCCTATTTTTCTCCTCGTTATGGCATTGTTTTTAGTGTCCGCTCTAGCTTCCCTTTTAGCTTCCTTTTTAACTTTTGTTTTAGCTTCCCTTGTAATGTCCTATTTTGCTCCTCATTATGGCATTGTTTTTTAGCATTTACATTAGATTCTTTTTTAATCCACATATGAAATATTGTAGAATATTGATCTAGTTAATTTATTTGTACATCCCTATGTCATCATAATGATAAGCCAAGGAAGGTATGTTTGATTGTCATTTACTTGTAGGATTTGGATTTAAGGGATGATATGAATTTTTCTATTACACATGTCGAGGATAAATTTTATAATTAAGTTGGGGGGAGGAGTATACTGTATCTATCGTACGATACACTATGACTGTACCCCAATTTAGTAATTACCATGTGGATGACACACAATAAACTTATCCTAATTCAATAGTTTCCCACTTCCATTATTACTCCTACTATCATTTCTGAAAATCAATGCGACTACCTAAATATCATTCTTGTTAGTTGTCATTTATGATGAAAAGTTTGAATTCAATGAAAGGGTAACCTTAATTATTCCCTACCCATTGCCAAATTTCATTCGACTGATATTATCTAGCATAGAAAGTGTTTGTTCTACCAAGTGCAACCCTCTAACAGTCTCTAAGAAGTAACAATATCTAAAATAGTTGTGGGAGGAGCACTAGTCCATCATGAACCAAACTCCATTGGTGCACTTCTACACCATCCTAAAGCCCTAAAAATATTTAGGAATGTGGGATGGTTCGTCTACTTTGAGAAGCTGTAGGGTTTCACCGAACATATTACTATGGAATTCACAAAAGCTCTGCAGGAGAAACATTCAAAGGTTAGAGGATTCAAAATTGTTGTTATAGAGGACATAATTGCCAGGGTGACAGATTTATCTTAAACTGGGGCTTGTTGGTATTCTAGGAAAATAACAGTTCCAACAACTAGGATAACATTTTTACAACTAGGAGAGGGAAGTAAGGAGAAATCTGGATGAGTATTTATAGAACATCCCTTCCTTATCCTTGGGATGATGTGGTTTTCTTTATTCTAAAGTTCACTACTTGTGAGGGATGTTTTGAGACAATATTCAATTATCCTTTTAAGTTATTGGCACATCTTGATAATGGACAATTGATAAATTTTCCCTGTTATTTGATAAAATATTTACAACATAAGGTAGAGGTGGTGCGTATGGAAAAACATCCAAAGACCAATGTTGGGTGCGGTATAGGGTCTATAAATGTACCAACATTTAATTTTTCAATCCAGATAGTTCATGAAATTCGAGACGCAACACTGGAAATGCCAAAGAAAGCCCCTAGCAACTTGCAAAACAAATGCTAGTCTATCTTGTGTATTAATCTCATCAATAAATGAAATCTTGCACTAAAAGAGAATTCGAGAAACACCAATCCAAACAATTAAATCATGGGGGAAATAAAAGGAAAATCAATGTGAAAGGAAATTATAAGTACAAGAAAATAGAAAGGGAATCATAACTGGAAACCAAACAGTGTCGACACAATATCGAGAGATTATACATGTTGGAAGGAATTCAAAAGAAATTCAAAATAATTCTGCTTGTACTAATTCTATGTGAAATTAAGTTGAAAGCATCGACAAGTAAATCTACTGCATAAACAACTTATGAAAGAGATTAAATTAATATGAATCTCGCCTTCCTTGTCCCTAAAAATAAATAATGGAGAACTATCTAGAATTTCAATGGAAAGTAAATATTATTGTTTTCAACATGACACATTTTTCTTTCATTAATATTGGCTCCGAGACATACAAGTAATATATGGTTCTTGTAAGCATAGATTGAAGGAATATGTCAGTACCTCAAAACCATAATCACTCACATCATTTTCATGTTCTGGAATATAAATCAATTATAGCTCATCAACACATAAGTTGATCTTGTAAATAAGAAAAACTAGAGGGACACAATTTGATATTAAGAAATATCCCAAGTGTAAGCACAAATCTCAAATACAGGAATAATTTCTTAATGTGGAAAATCAATGAAGTTAGAGTTGAAAGGAAAACATTGCAACAAAATAAACAACAATAATATGGAGAAGCAAAGAGACTATAAATTATTAAATAAACTTCACACAGTAAATGACAATTTAAATGCTAATTAATTTAAGAAATGAAGAGCAATGGTGAGCTGGTTTGGTGGCCAACCTAGCCATCTCACACCCTCGATTAACCTAGTTCACACAGTAATCAAAATCATTAGATGTAATAAATAAATAGATAGAACGTAGATGAAAATTGCTACAATTAATTCCTAAAAAAACAATCTTTACATCAAGGAGACAACATTCAACTCCAGCAAGACAAGAGGAGCGATCGAATGGTGATAAACATGTGATGCTACATTGGGACAACTCCTTTTCCCTTCTACATGCTCCCTTCATGTGCACTGTCCTTAGCTCAATCGATTTCCTAATTCTTGTCCGTCTAATTAATTGACTACTTGACTAACTTCTATTTGCTCTAGTTGATTTCTTATATAGACATCGAATTACATGCTGGGCCTTTTAATTCAACCAATTAAAATATAGAAGATTATTAGTTTTAACAATTTGCCAAAATAAGAATTAGTTTTAAACTGAGTGTCGAAAGAGGGAACGATTCTGGTGAATCGTTCCTCTTTTCCTGGAATGACGTTGTTGCTGGAAGGTGCAATTCAACTGCTTCCTCGAATTGCCTATTCAAATAATATTAATTTCCTAAACAAATCGGGATTGCCTGGAGAATTTATATTTTACAAATAACAATGTTGACTCCACATCGGATGGGCACAATGCCACATCATCACAACTTTGTGTAACTGTATAAGAAAAATTAGTTAGCATAGTTAACGAAGTTTAAAACCATTCTTCTACGTACGCAATTTCCAATTCGGTTGGTGGCTTCACACGATAGGATCCATAAGACCGTACCCAACCATTGACTATAAATGCAAAGACATGGAGCCATTCTCCAAAGTATTCCACTATGTCATTTGTAGAGACCTCCACCATGATGTCATATGGTTTGGAGATAATTCTGTAAGTAGTTGCGCTGAAGTGTTTGGAATTGCCCCAGTCTTGGTTTTCATCATTGCATTGCTTCACACTGGAGAGTTGGAATTAAAGGCTCGAATCCTGGATGTTGGAAACCAACTTCATCATAATGAGGGTCACACTCGGTAGTTACAACACCAGCATTGATGAAGTATTTCGATGCGGATAATCGATACCATCATATCCTTCCCAACACCGGAATGCCACCGGGTCATTTTCGGAGAGAGTAACATTCATTTTATAGTAAATGCAAAACCTATAAGAAAGTGCTTCCACTGCACCAAATTCCCAACAAGAACCATAGTGCCCCTAATCTAATATGGTTCAAACAAAAGTACACAACATTCCATCCAGCATTTGGATGCTTGTTAACTTCTTCCACTTGCATAGCTCTTCGATGGCCAGAAGTCTTCAACATTGTAAGAATTAACTCCCTTCAATTTGGAGGAAAACATGCTTTTAACATGTTCTAGTTCCGTTAACTCAGTTGAACATATTGGAGTAGCATAACATAACCATTTCAGTTGTAAATAAATTAACATTGTCTATCACTCAAATGAAACCCAATTGAAAATTGGTGCAACATTGAAACATGAACTGTACACATCCCTTGACTCTAGTGCGGAACATGAGTGTAGTATAGGAATCCTCCAAAGTGCATCCTTCAGAGTGCAGTAGCCATAAAAATATGCATGGACTAAACATGCCTGCACTGGTGCAGGAATCTATTGCATGGTGTAGGTAGGTAAGTGCAATGGTGCAGGCAGGTAAATACAGGTTGAAAGGTTATATAAGACATGATCAAATTAATGTTTATACCTGCAACATACAAACCTTAATTAAACTCTCATTAATGCTATTTTAATGTTGTTAAAACAAAGAAGTAACAAATACTCTTCAAAAATAATCATTTAGCCAATCGACAGCATGAGAGAAAAAAAAAAGAAGACAAAACGAAGACCCAACATCTCCCCAAGCTGACCATCTTACATGTCCTCATGCAAGGAAATCTGGTACTGTTATTTCCTCGCAAAAAAACAAAATTAGAAACCTTTGTAGGTGTTCAAAAATGATGTTCCTGCAATTTTTCATGATCACATTTCCTGCGCTAGATAAAGCTTGCTCTAAAACAGAGTGTCTTCTGGACTCTTTATTTGCTTATACTGATTTCAAGAAAATATAAAACAAAAGTTGACATGGAAAAACTAAATTGCAAGGATGGTGTTATTTCTCGAAAAAAATAGTCAGCTTTTAAAATTTCCAAAAAAATATCTCGCAGGCATCCCTAATCAAAAGTTACACTTTAAAATCCTCATTGCAAATATGAGTGACATGATTTAAAAGCCATGGTGTTAAAAGTAGACATAGTTATACCTTCCCACAGTGACCATTTTACTATTATCCATGTATAGTTGAAGCTCCTCTTGTCTGGCACAATGAATTACCTACACTAAGTGTCCCACGTCCATAAAAATCATTCCAAAAAGATAGAACTCCAAGGTATAGCAACAAAAGGATTTTAAATCCATTCTCAAAGAGATTAATAGTGAGTTCAGGGAAAGGAAAAAACAACCAAGTAAATCATAGTGTAAAAATAGCTTTAATACCACATGCCTGGCCCTGCTGCCAGCAAGCGTCCATAGCCTCGATAGGGGTAACTTTTAACCTTATGAAATGCTTTTGTCCCACCTATTAGATATAGATTCAGATTCATTTAAGAACATTTTAATTTTTCTCTTTTTATAAATTAATTGAAGGCCGCCATCCTAGCTTGGTAACTAGCTATCGACAGTGCCATTCACAAGAACTAATAAGAATGAACAAGTCGGCTTGCGATGAGACCTCTTGTCTTCCAGTTTTTCAACTAAAAGCCATTACCCTAGCTTGGTGACCAGTGCCATAATGTCATTCTCCTTAGGACCCATGATCATAGTAGGTCGGCTCGCAATGAGACCTCCTATCCCTCAATTAATTCGTTTATGTTTTTTTTTTTTTTTATAGAAAAAACTCTGATTATGATTAAATTCAGATGGGTTACTTAATTGGTGGGGAAGAAAATCAAATCTGTAAGAGTGCAGGATGGCGTGAAATGTTTTTAATTACTATTCTTTATTGGTTGGTCATGCTACCCTAAGAACTTATTTAAAAAAACATCTCGGATAATGACCAAAAATATTCCTTGAGTTGATCATGCCAAGGTTAGTTAGGAAAGCTTATTATAGTTTTGTAGGCATGGTCCATCATAGGAGGTTTTTTATTGATCCCTTTGAAGAGGACTTAAAAATATGTTCTAAATAATAGTTTCTAAGGATAGGAGAGAAGTATTACATGTAACATATAACAATATCCTTGACTGACATGTTAATCCATAATCAAAGTCACTTTAAAATAGGAGCTATTAAGTGCAAATTTCTTCTGACAAGTCTTACCATGAGAGTGCATGATAATAAAAATTTCAAAAAGCCGTGCTTTTAGGGAATCACAAGTTCAAGAGTGTTGTTATGCATCTTTTTTCATTATTCTCCTATTATCCTACCCTATTTTTAAAGAAAGAAATATCACCTTTAAGTGAAGGCATACTTCCAATGAAGCCATGTGCGTAACAAAATGCTGATTATACTCACACTTAGTTTTAAATAATAGACTTCAAGACATACTGAAGCATGGGAAACCAGTTGCTTCAATTGATATGGAACCAAGAGTTTCTGAATGATGAGGAAATAAGATGGCTTGATGATTGCTCGAAACCAGGATTCAATGGAATCCACATATTTATGATTCTCCAACTGATGCAAGTCTTCCATAGTTTGATAGTCACTTTCTTGGAGGCACACAGAATTTGGTGAAATACAAAAGACAAATCCCTCAAATTCAGGCTCAAATATTTGATTTTCAAATTGACAAGAATGGTTGAGAGAGACTTTAGGGTTTCAAGTTTCAACAACATTTTCAGAACAAGTTCCAATGAAATATTGCTCCTCTGGTGGTCTTTGAATTATATCTTCCCGGGGTGAATGCTTTGTAGTAATGGGGGAAGTTTCCAAATTCATTCCCTTTCCAAACATGGAAGATGTGGCATTTTGTTCATTGGGAAGAATAGGTGTTTGAAACTACTATGCAACATGATGGTTTAGATTAGGGTTTATGATATGGTTTGGGCTAGGGTTTTGGTCAATGCTTGGAGTAAGGAATGGATTTGGATTGGGATTATGCTTTGGGCTAGGGTTAGGTCTAGGGTTTGAATTAGAACTAGGGTTAGGTCTAGGGTATTGGCTAGAATGAGGGTATGGATTAGGGTTTGAATGAGAGCTAGGGTATGGCTAAGGATAAGGATAAGGGGTAGGGTATGGATTAAGGCTAGGGTAAGGTTGCACATGTAGTTGGGACCATGGAGGAGGATAATTTAATGGTGCATTGGAAAGAAATTGTGGTTGTTGTTGGTGCTCATATGATTGAATTTTCATGGGATATTTCCCTTGAGACAAGGATGAGGCCATGGTGATATCTGGCTCGAGGAAGAGGGCCAAGGATAGGACCACTGCGAACATGAACTAGGGTATTCGATTGGAGGAGGATTAAAAGTTTTCCATGAAACTGTAGGATTATAAACATGTTGATGAGCTTGCTCAAAAAAATAAGCATTATTCCAAGTATCAAATGATAATGGGTTTTGAGTTATACCTGGTAGTCAATTTGATTCCTTGATTTCTTGAGTGCCTTTAGTAATCCTGGTAGTGCTGGGAAATGTTCTGTTAGATGATCCTCTCCACAAATTTTACAAACTTTCAGGCTACTGAGTGGACACTTTCCAAGGAAGTGTCTCTTTCTGCAGTCGGCATAAAAGATAATCAATGGTTTGTCATCCTTATTCTGCTCTTCCTGCTAATCATCCAATTTTGAAATCAAAGATTTAATAATATCATTCTTATGTTCAATCAAAATATTAAAATTTTCAATTTTTAATTCTTCATTCGATGAATTGTATGTTTCTGTAGCAGCATAAATATTCCTCATTAGATGATTCCTCAAAATACCATTTTCTTGTTTTTAACAAGCCAACTGGTACATTTGTTAGCACATGAGTAGTGTGTATATATATATGTAGGGTAGGTGGGGGGTTATTACAACATTAAATAAAATGAGAAACCTTAAAGAAACAATGCAGAAAAGAAATAAATTCAAAGAACATAAAATTGCAAGAGAAACTAGGTGAAGGGAAAAAACCAAATGCGGCAGATCGCAAGGTCAATCCCCTGAGTGCCTCCCCGGAAACATCCCCAAAATATTGGGTGCAATATAGGGTCTATAAATGTACCAACATTCAATTTGTCAATCCGAATAATTCATGAACTTCGAGACGTAGCACTGGAAATGCTAGTGAAAGCCCCTAGCAACCTGCAAAACAAATGCTAGTCTATCTTGTGTATTAATCTCATCAATAAATGAAATCCCGCACTAAAAGAGAATTCTAGAAACACCAATCCAAAAAATAAAATCATGCAAGAAATAAAAGGCAAACCAATGTGAAAAGAATTTCTAAGTACGAGAAAATAGAAATGGAATCATAAATGGAAACCAAATAGTGTCGACACAATATTGAGAGACTGTAAATGCTGGAAGGAATTCAAAAGCAATTAAAAATCATTCTTCCTGTACTAATTCTTCTTTTACTAATTCTGTGTGAAATTAACTTGAAACCAGTGACAAGTAAATCTACTGCATAAATAACTTATGAAACAAATTAAATTAATATGAATCTCGCCTTTCTTGTCCCTAAAAATAAATCATGGAGAACTGTCTAGAAGTTTAATGGAAAGTAAATATTATTGATATTATCGTTTTCAACATGACACAATTTTCTTTCATTATTATCGGCTCCACGACATACAAGTAATATATGGTTTTTGTAAGCATAGATTGAATGATATGTCAGTACCTCAAAACCATAATCACTCACATCGTTTTCATGTTCTGGAATTTAAATCAATTATAGCTCATCAACACATAAGATGATCTTGTAAATAAGAACAACTGGAGGGACACAATTTTATATGAAGAAATATCCCACGTGTAAGCACAAATATCAAGTACAGGAACAATTTCTTAATGCGGAAAATCAATGAAGTTTAGTGCTGAAAGGAAAACGTTGCAAAAAATTAAATAAAATTAATTTGGAGAAGGAAAGAGACTATAAATTATTAAATAAACTTCTCACAGTAAATGAAAATTTAAATGCATATTAATTTAAAAAATGAAGAGCGCTGGCGAGTTGGTCTGGTGGCCAACCCAGCCAGTTCACACCCTCGGTTAACCTAGTTCACACAGTAATCAAAATCATTAGATACAACAAATAAATAGACAGAACATAGATGGAAATTGCTTCAATTAATTCCGAAAAAAATAATATTTACATCAAGAAGACAACATTCAAATCCAACAAGACGAGAGGAGTGATCCGCTGGTGATAAATACGTGATGCTACATTGGGACATCTCCTCTTCCCTTCTGTGCGTTCCCTTCGTGCGCATTGCATCTGGCTCGATCGATTTCCTAATTCCCGTCTGTATAATTAATTGACTACTTGACTAACTTTTGTGTGCTCCAGTCAATTTCTTATATAGACATCGAATTACATATTGGTCCTTTTAATTCAGCCAATTAAAATACAAAAGATTATTAGTTTTAATAATTTTCCGAAATAAGAATTAGTTTGAAACTGAGTGGCGAAATAAGGAACGATTCTGGTGAATCGTTCCTCTTTTCCTAGAATGATGTTGTTGCTGGAAGGTGCGATTCAACTGCTTCCTCGAATTGCCTATTCAGATAAGATTAATTTCCTCAGCAATTTGGGATTGCCTAGAGAATTTCTATTTTAGAAATAACAATGTTGACTCCACATTAGATGAGCACAATGCTGCATCATCACAACTTTTCATAGATGTAGAAGAACAATTATTTAACATAGTTAACGAAGTTTAAAACCATTCTTCTACCTACGTAATTGCCAATTTGGCTGGTGGCTCCACACAACAGGATCCATAAGACCATACCCAACCATTGATTGTAAATGCAATGTCATGAATTTGTTCTCCAAAGTATTCCACCGTGTCATTTGTAGAGACCTCTGCCATGATGTCATATGGTTTGGAGTTAATTCTGTAAGCAGTTGTGCTGAAGCTTTTGGAATTTCCCAAGTCTTGGTTTTCATTGTTGCATTACTTCACACTCTGGAGAGTTGGATATAAAGGCTCGCAACCTGGATGTTGGCAACCAGATTCATCATAATGAGGGTCACACTTGGTAGTTACAACACCATCATTGATGAAGTATTGTGATGTGGATAATGGATACCATCAAAACCTTCCCAATACTAGAATGCCATCGGTCATTTTCAGAGAGAGTAACATTAATTTTACAGTGAATGCAAAACCTATAAGAAAGTGCTTCCAATGCACCAAATTCCCAGCAAGAACCATAGTGTCCCTAATCTAAGATGGTTTGAACAAAAGTACATAACCTTCCATCCAGAATTTGGATGTCCGTTAACTTCTTCCACTTGCGTAGCTCGTCGATGGCTAGAAGTCTTCAATGCTGCAACAATTAACTCCCTTCCATTTGGAGGAAAACATGCTTTTAACTTGTTCTAGTTCCATCAACTCAGTTAAACATATTGGAGCAGCATAACATAGCCATTTCAGTTGTAACGAAAATTAACATTGTCTATCACTCAAATGAAACCCAACTGAAAGTTGGTGTAACATTAAAATAGGAACTGTACACATCCCTTGACTCTAGTGTAGGAATGCGAGTGTAGTCCAGGAATCCTCTAGAGTGCATCCTTTAGAGTGCATGCATCCATAAAAACATGCCTGGACTAAACATGCCGACACTTGAACATGCCTGCGCTGGTGCAAGAATCTATTGCATGGTGCACACAGGTAAGTGAAATGGTGCAGTTAGGTAAATACATGTTCAGAGGTTGTATAAGACATGATCAAATTAATGTTTATACCCACAACATACAAACCTTAACTAAACTCTCATTAATGCTATTTTAATCCTGTTAAAACAAAGAAGCAACAAATACTCTTTGAAAATAATCATTTAGCCAATCGACAACATGAGAGAAATAAATAAAAATAAGACAAAACGGAGACCCAACAACCAACTTAACCAACCATGCATTCATCAAGTTAATCATTATTCATTCACTAAAACAACAAGGAAGCATATGGACTAGTTTATTAACAAAGTCACATGCACCAGCCACTGAAATAGTGGAAATTGAAAGTGAAGAACAGGAGGTAAGTTCTATAACAACACCATAATACAGATAAATTACACTTCCCATACGAAGTAGAGTAGCTACACTTTCTAGACAAAGAATAACGGTTACACCTCCTAGACCCTATCATAGAAACCCTAAGAGATGGAGTTACATAAGAACGTCTACTAGTACATCCGCTGAAGGAAAAACATCATGCGCTAATGAACCTGTGGATATATCTAGTGGAAAATATAAGGATAGTTATTACGGATGCCATATTTAGGAAGAAGGGCCTGAGGCAGAGACTACTGAAATAGGGGAAGCTAGATTAGAATTAACTAAAGCAGGGTTTCTTGAAACATAAATTCCTAGGGAATCTAAAGAATTATATGAAAAATATACTCTTGTACAAATTGTGGTGAAAAATAGGAAATTGAAGAAGTCATTGGGTGGAAATAATGCTAAGAATAAAGTGCGGGTAATTGTTACACCATCAAATACCTGAATATATGAGGAATGTATTGATACAACAAAACCAAATGAATTTGAGGGACAATATAAAGAAGAAGAATTTGTAAAAGAACATATCTCAACACCTGAAGTTCATGGCGAGTTCATGTTGTTCCACCTAAATCAAAGGAACCCGAGGAACAAAAAAAAGAGGAGGAGATAAAAAAGGAACAAGAAGATGTCTCTTTACCAAGTAACTTTGACACTGACCTCCTTATTCAACAAATTAATAAATTGAAGGAGGAAAATGAGAATTTAAGGAAACAACTTACCATGGTTGAAGGGAAACTTCAATATAGAAAACAAAATGGATTAGAAACCCTAACAAAAGTGGAAACAATAATGATAATTAGATTATGTAAGGGATGTAAGTGTTAGAGGAATTACATTGTGAAATGCCAACCTCTATTTTAGTTGGAATTCAAGTTGGAGAGAAATATGAAGAATTCCCAACTGCTGTTCCACAAGAACTTGCTGAAGATGTTGTTGTTACACAAGAACCTACTAAAGATGATGTTGTTACACAAGACCCAATATTTGAAGATGAGCAGGATGGATATGTTGGGACGTAAAATCATGCATATGTGGACATGTAGATACTTAAGTTGGGGGGAGATGTTGGGATGTGAAATTGGCATATTTTTGCACTCATTTTCCTACCTTTTCTTTACCATTTTTTATTCTCAAGACCATACCCTGCCATTGTAACAACCATTATCAAGCTAGGCATGTCTCTTTTTATATGTCATCCTTATGATCCAATTGTACTTATAATTTGGCATGATAAATGTTGTTTTAGGCTATTGATCTTGTAAAACTAATAGCTGGGATGTTACAGGGTTTGTGGTCAATTGGGATGCTATTGCAGGATTACACTTTCCAGTTTTGCCATGCCAAGGACAGGACAAGGACTCGATGAATATTGTTGTTACACATGAAGATCTATTTTGGATGCTATGAACTCCTTTAATTAGTTATGAAGATCAATTTGGAAAGCATCTGGTCAAAATATAGTTCTGCTATCAAAGGAGAAGTTTATGGGCAACACAACTGAAACAATTATGATTTTCTATTGATAAGTATTGTAATTTAGAAAAGCTATTACAAATTTTTCATATTCTTGGAAATTGTTAACATGTATTCTTAAATTAAATCAAATGAGAATATAGAGATTCTAATGATGATCTTTATCATTTTATTATGAAATTATAAAGAGGTGTACTCTTTTCCCACATGAGATAGACATATAGAAACATATAGACAATGATAGAGGGGGAGAGCACCAATAATGTAATCCTGTAAATTTCATTAATGAAATCTCAATCATTCGTGGTGCCATACCATTATGTTGAATAGATTATGTGTTGTGTAGTGTACCAACCCCTGCTAGGAAGAAAGAGCCCTCCTTCTTAGTAGGGATCACTGGTTAGGAAGGTATTGTAGCTATTTGCTTTATTTCCTCTCAGTTATAATTAATGTGTGATTACTATTACTATTATTATTAGTCTTGTTCATGCTTTAATCATTGCATAATTCTAACAGGTGTATTGTGTAACAACATAGGTCATGGACTGATCCCTTTGTTAGTGTGAAAGTTATTTAATTCCTGTTACAACTTGATGGTGTGTTCATTTCATTTGAATGTGTGTTTCAACATTTGTTTAGAGTCTAGGAGTGTTGTTCTTTTTTGAATAAGAGTGACAATGTGACATAGAGGTTTTATTCCACATTGTGTGTTTATTTCTTGAGAGTGCAAACAAGGTTTGAGTGTGTAATAGCCATAGTGTTGAATTGATGAGGGTGTGATTGCAACGATTGAGTTTGTCATTTATTATAACTAGTCATCATTTTCCCTTTCATAGATTTTGTGTCCTTATAATAATAAAACCTACCCGATTGAAAATTAATGTGAACAGTTGGAACTATTGCTCTAAATTAAAAGGAAATTGTTCTTCCCAACAACAAGCTGAAGCAAAACCTATACACAACTTTGACATAATGTGAGTTGAAGAAAAACTTAGAATGTTGTATGAAATTTGAAGCAAAATTATTTAAGGATCAAAGTAAACACATAATAATTCAAAAGTGTCTAAAATAATTAAATAAACACTCTACAATTTGAATCAATGAGATTTGCCAATAAATGAAGCCTTGATGTGCATTTTAGTGAAGCAAAGTAGTTTTGGCTATTTCACAGAAATGTGTGCCCAACCTTCATTACAAGACCAAATTGAATGATTCAGATTAGAGAGTACTTTTTTACTCATAATTAACAATAATTTTTCACATATAAATTTATGTTGTCCAAGAATATGCCAAATTGGATCAATTTTGTCGAGTTAAAATGAAGGTTTGTGTAGCTCAAATAACTGCACACCAGCACCTATACTTAATTGATTGTGAAATAATGATCATTCCAACCTAAATATAAAACCATTTTTTGCAACATAATATAGTCATTTTCATAAAGGAAATTTTATACACTGAAATTCAAGTCTGCTAGAATAACAATTGATCATATTTGCCAATGATCACAATCAGAACAAATATGCACTTTGAGGCCAAACCACTTACACTCTTGGCAATGAAATTTGAAATGGGACATGATTGGAAAATTCTTAACCTTAGGATATAGCCTTGCATCATGTCTGACAAATATCCTACATAAATATGTTTTCCACTTATACTAAATTTTCACATAAGGAAATTCAAAGTAAAACTTAGAATGTTGTATGAAATTTGAAGTATAAATATTTAAGCTCAAAGTAAATATATAACAATGTAAAAGTGTGTAAAATAATTAAATAAACAATCTACACTTTTATGAATAATATTGGCCAATAAATGAATCTTAGGAATTCATTTTAGTGAAGCAAGAAAATTTTTGCCCGCTTCACACAAATGCACACCCAACCTTGATTTCAAGGCCAAATTAAATGATTCAACTCGCAGAGATTTTTTTTACTCATAGGTATAATTAATGCAATCAAATATTTTTAAGTTTTCACATATATATTTCTGTTGTTTAATATTACTCCAAATTGCATTGATTTCAAGGGGTAAAAGGCAGGGTTTGTGTGCCTCACATAAATGCACACCTGGAATGTTTGGGAACAAGGGGATGGACAAAGATTTTTTTTTTTTTTTTTTTTTAATTTCAATAGTATAAAATTTGAGTTCTTTGGATAAAACCCTATAATTAATTAAGTCTGGATGGCCTTATTTAAGTAGTAATTAGGTTTAAATGTTTCCAAGGGATAGATAAAGAGATAACACCTAGGGTTTGAAGGGTCTATTTTAGGGGTTTTCTATATTGTACATATTTTTTAGGGTTTGAAGTTTAATATTAGGTCAAGAGACCTAGTGAGGGTTTGAAGATAAATAGGTAAGGAGAATGGAGACAAATAAGTCTACTTCTTATTTCTTGTTTACCAATGAAGTCTAAGTAGATGTAGGGTTTCAATGCCACTCATCGATTGGAAAAGTCTTGAATAGGAATTCCCACCACACATTAAAATGGTGACTATAATTATAGGGTTTAAGAGAATGAAGAAACTTATGGGATTCACTATCAACCAGGGCCTTTCTACTAGCATTTAATATTTAAGATCCACTTGGGTGCTAACATGCCATGATAATACCTTAAGAAAATACATAGCATTTCAATGTTAAACAAATATTAAAAGATGAAAACTTAAAATCAATCTCATAAAAACACATAGTACCTCATAAACCAAAAAATTTCATCATCATGAGGATCAATTCCACAACAATGCTACTCTTCCTCAATTGTAGTAGAATTCATAACAAGAAATAGAAAAAGGTAAAATAGAGTGAACTACTTCCTTTTGTTATCAATGTGTTATGATTTACAAATTAGAAGTCTCTTTTTATTTATGCATGACCTAAGAGACCTTTGAAATGTGTGGGGAACATGCATCCCCACATAGCATGAAGTACATCCTCATTAAATTTGGGTAGATAATAACTAATCCTCATTAATTTCTTATTGTGCATGAATACTACAAATTGGATTGATTTTATAGGGTAAAAAATAGGGATTGTGTGCCTTAGATAAATGCACACCTGGAATTGCAATCAACTATCAGTGAAACAATGACCATTCCATCCTAAAGATAAAAACATTTTCTACAACATATGATACTCATTATCCTAAAAGAAATCTTACTCTCTAAAATACAAGTCTACTAATGTAGGAATTCAACATATCTGCCAATGATCAAATTAGAACAAATGTGCACTCCGGGGCCACACCAATTACACTCTGGTAATGAAATTTCAAATGGGACATTATTGTATAATACCTAACCTTAGGATATAAATTTGCCTCATGTCTAACAAATATCCTACATAACTATGTTTCCCACTTATGCGCAACTTTCACATATGACAAGTCAAAGAAAAACTTAGAGTGTTGTATGAAATCTAAAGTATAAATATTTAAGATCAAAGTAAATATAGAACAATGAAAAATTGTGTAAAGTGATAAAATAAACAATCTACCATTTGAATCAATCAGATTGACCAATAAATGAATCCTAGGTGTGCATTTTAGTGAAGCAAGACAACTTTGGTCTGCTTGACAAAATGCACGCCCAACCCTCATTTCGAGGCCAAATTGAATGATTAAATTTGGAGAGTATTTTTATACTCATAAGTAACATAAAAAAATTGAATATTTTTATTTTTTCACGTAAATATCTCTGTTGTTTAAGAATACTCCAAATTGCATGGATTTCATGGGGTAAAGGGCAGGGTTTGTGTGTGTTATAGCTCCAAATATCACCCTTTGTATTTGTGATTCTTGGTTTATGGCCTAGGGCAACCCCTCCTTCCAGACTTGGTCCAAGTATTTTAAAAACAGTGCTTTACTCCCTATACGCTACTTTGCCCTATGTTAAAAGTGTGTACACGCAGGTCAGTCTATACCCAACCAGCGTATATGTGTTAAAACACTTAAAAAAAATTAAATTTCCTTAACTATGGGCAGAGATCGTGGGTTTTACATGTTGATTACCTATTAGTGCCCATGGCCCAACTATTCCCAACTGTTCCCCAACTAAAAAATTAATTTGGGAGAAGTATAAAAAGACTTCAATGGGAAGGCCTTAAGGAGGAGAGAAATGATAGAATTACTATACTGAGATTATCCTCGGACCAAGTCTGAAGAATCCCTGTGCTTCAAGCACTTCCCCAAGTTCAGGAAACCCTTGTTTCCTTGAGTTTTGATATTCTCTCACATTCTTGGAGTTATAATGGTATTGGTTATGGAAGGAGGTTGTTGAAGACTGGGACTGGACAGACCTGGAGGACGGTTCCACTTAGAGCCAGAAGAGGAAGACTCAGGTGAACTCTTTCCATGTTTTATTATATTTTTCTACAATAAAAATAAATGATGTCTTGTTCCTGATATCAACTTTGTTTATGCATCTGATGTTATTGTTATGGTTTATATATGAATGACTATTTCAATGTATGACTAACCATCTACTTATATGATATAAAGTTGATTTCACTAAAATGCTTTATCTATATGCTGCTATGTGTATTTGAATTAGCTAATTTACAGGTTCAAAGATCATTAGGAGTTGTAGAGGGTTTGAACCCTGGATGGAACTACCCAAACAAAGGACATCCAGGTATGTTCATCCTTGCATAGTTAGTTTGTTTAAGCATGTTGCCTGAGTTGAATGCTTGTTTCTTGCTATAGATTACTCCTGCTCTGCTAGGGTTCTGACCCAAAGTCCTAGGGGACTTATTCCCTCAACAGAATTGGCGACTCCATTGGGGATAAAAATATTTTTATTCCTAGTTTGGGTTATTTAGTGTCAATCAGGGCTCAATTCTTAGTTTGCTTGCTGTCACTGTACTGCCTACTCCTCTAGGAACATAGATTTCAAGTCTGATCTTTTTCATAAGGCCTCATTTTTTTTTATTTTTCTTGTAAAACTTCATATACGCACCTCTGTTTGTTTACAGAAGCGTACACATGCTTGCTTCTGTGAATTGAAATCGCGTATACGTGAGTTTCTTTTAGCAGAAGCGCGTGTACACGTAGCTATGTAGAGACATAACCGCGTAAACAATTTTTTGCATGATTTTTTCAAATATTTCTGCCTCGAAAGATTTGTTTCTTGATCTGTGTGGTTTCAGAGTGGTCAGTTTTTGTTTTCAGAATTTAATTTTTTGGTGAGCTTACAGTTACAAATTCTCTCTTGCTTTGAAAAGTCTTTGGCCTCGTTTTGTTTTATAGTGAGTTTTATGATTTGTGTTTGAAAACACAAGGCTTCTTATAGAGGTTCTTGATTGTTCTAGTCTTTCGGAATAGAAGATTGTTTGCAATCTTTGTGTCAAACTTCATTTTTATGGTTTGCTTGCTTTGCTTCCCGTCATTTTTGTGGCCATTCACTTTTTCTCGATTTTCGAAAGTTTCTTGTTGATGAATTTTAAAGTGTGTCTTTCCTGATTTCTTGATTAGTTTCTCAAAGCTCTTTTTGTTGCTTTTGGATTGTTTTGTGTAAGTTGAAACACCTATTTTGTTCAAGTTTTCATTCGTGTTGAATTGATAACTTGCAAAGTTTCCTTGTGATTTTATTTCAGTATTTGAGTCTTTGGTGGCATTTTGAGTGCTTTTGAAAAGTTGTTTTTATTGTTTCTTGAAAAAGAAAAGTCCTTCGAAAACATTATTTTTGCTTTCTCTGCCAAATTTGAGTTTGGTTTCTTTTGGTTTTTGAGAGTGATTTGGGATATTTTTGATTAGTCCTTATCTGGGAAAGATTTTGTGTTCAAAATTCATATTCCTTTCAAACACTTAGGTTGGCTTATAAAAAAATTGTTTTCATTTCTTTTTAGAGTAATCTAGAATTTTGCATTATCAGTACAGTTTGCATTAGGGTAGTTTTGCATTATTAAAGCATCAATAGTTTTTTAGTTTTTGTGAGTGTGAAGTCTGCTACAAGAAAAGAAAAAGAAAAAAGTTTGTGCTTTATAGAACTTTCTTAGAACCCAAGTAGAAGTTGCTTTCCATTGAAGAACAAACAAATGCATTGCATATAAGTTAGTTTTTCATTAATTTCTTTTGCGTCATAAGAACACCATCAATTTCACTTCCGTATTGTCCCTTTGACTTAAAAAGAATAGCCACTTAAAATCAAGCGGTTAATAAAATAAATTATAACTTTTTATATTGTCAATCAGTATACACCAACACATTTTAGGTTTATTTAGGGCCTTGGATTAGGCGAGAGGAGAGTAAACTCTCCAAGGCCACTCTAAATTGTGAAACATAGAAGTCTGAATAAAGAGTGAAATCCAATAGCGTTAGGGAGACCGGGAAATCTCCGTGACTGGAAGTTAAGCACGAGGGTTTGTAAGGATAAGGACGAGAGATACCCCCTCTCTTGTCAGATCTTACCTCACGACTGTTCCGCATGGCTTCTGATACGAGTTGGTGTCTTAGTTGCCAATCTTAGGGATCTATACAGGTGGCTACGGAGGGGAATCCTGTGGCACCTGAGGTTGACGTTGCATCACGTTCAACGGTACTTCTGGAGGGCACCCTTGCGAAACTTGGGGGCTTGCACCGGAAAAGGCAATTGTTTGGAGGTTAGCATAACTACCTCTGATACCTTTGCTAGTAGACATGGGGTGTAATTAACCCAGTCTATTTTCGGAAGGCCCTTTTTATTCACTTTCTTGTATTTTGGTGTCGATCCTAATCACCCAGAGCAGAAATACTTGGAAGTTGTTTGACTACTGAATTCTTTAGGGACATTTTTAGTGTGTGTTCTGTGCTCCTAGTCGGCCTAGCTTTCAATTTACTTGAGGCTTTAAGTAGATCTTATTAAAATAATTCAAAGTGGTCGACCGATCACTTAAATGGTCTTGTAGATTTAGTGGGATTTCACCTGCGAGTCCAGATCCTTCTCCTAGAAGGCGTAGGAGAGATTCTGCCAGTGGTTTTCAATGAGTGGCAGCTGGTGCATCGGAGATTGATCCTCCACTTGGGGGCATTAGTGTACAAGGTAGAACTGGTATTACCATCGAGTTAGAGAGGAATACACCAGTTCTTTCTCGGGTACTCTTCTAGTTGAAAGATAATATTGAGGTAGAAGAGATCTCAGAGTCAATTGCGGCTCTGAATTCTCCTCTCCCTTATGATCATCCAGACGTATTGTTATACATCAGAACTCTAACACACAGGCCTTTAAGCCTAGCTCCACACACATACATCACTTCGATGACCACTGCTGGAAGCATGGCATCCACCACGAGTGCTATGAGTATGCAGACTCCTCTATCAATACAAGGGGGAGGAACTATTTCCATCCCTTCTACATCTTTATTTGGGTCTACTGCCAGCACATCCTTGTTTGGGTTTACTTCCATTCCGTTGATAGGTGGAAGTTCCTAAGCTAATGCATCTAGTTTTGGATTCTTCCCTTTTGGAATGCCCTCTCAAGGTATTTCTTCAATTCCATTAAGTATACCATTAACTGCCTCCACGTCCATGATGAGTGGATCGGCTTCTTTCTAGGGTTTCCCCTTTGGAAGTGGTCATATACCACATTCCAATTTGACAGTAGGGTCTATGCCTTTTCCTTTCACAGGTCAAGGTACTAATCCTTTTCAGAGTTGGACAAACCCTACAGTTAGTGGGATAGGAACTGGGAATCAGTTTTTCGACCAACAAGGGAATCTTCCGTACTCCTTGGTCAACTCATTTCAAAGTTTTCCACCCTTAGCTAATGCTTGGAACCCTTAACAGGGGTTGTTCGCTCCTTACAATAATTCGTTAGGGGGAAACTTTACTGGTTATGGAGGTTTTTCGGTTGGAGTTGGTCAAATTCCGAGTTTTGCTGGACCACAAGGGTCACCTTTTGGTCCAATAGGTTCTACCAGTTACTTCAGGCAACCTGGTGCCTTACAAAATCTAGGTCATTATTTTGAAACTTTCGGGAACCCTGCCCAATCTGGGTGGAACCCCCAAGGTCCTCCACGACTTCCGTTTCTGGCCATGCTTAATCTGCTAGACTTGATTAAGTTGATGAATGAGCCAATCAGATATAATCTAGCTTGGCCTCATGTCCCAACCAAATTTCCATAGAGAATTTAGGAGTTGGGATGTATTCTTCCTTAATGGGTGTATTTGATCTTCCCCCTCCTATAGCTAGAATTGATACAATTTCATCCTCCAAGGAGCCTTTGTGGAAAGATTTTGTTCCAACTGATTATTCTTCGGATCATGGGACCTTACCTTCATCTGCGACCACATCAGATGAAGGGAAAGTTGATGGAATAGAATCTCCTATGTTTGCAGCAGAGCTTAGATATGAATCTATCGATAACTCTACAGACGACCATCCCACTCCTTCTTAGGAAAAGGAGTTAGATGGTGATGTGGCTCCTACTTGGACCCTCAACTCCACTTATGCTTTGGATTGGTTAGATACAGTTTTTCCATTTGACGAAGCAATATTCGAAGCAATGATGATTGTAGATCGACCATTGGAAGATTTACATCATCATTCATATTTTCAACCTCCTTTGGATGAAGTCGAATCTAGGGCCTCCAATATGCCTACTAGCGAGGTTTGTACGGTTCCCTTAGCTCAAAAACAGTTATCTGCCGAAGGTAATATATTGATTGGTTCAATGACTATACCTATAAACATCTCTAGGAACAAGCTGTCGGAGCCCCTTGATGAGCTCTACCTTAAGAAGTACTTTGCTTAGGTTACGACCGAGCAATGGCTTCTTTCTACATTTTGTATTTTTTGTGCATATTTCTATCTGGAGTTTTTGTGATATCGACACTTTTTTTATCTGCTTTGGTTGGTGTTGATGGATGACTTGGTCTATTTCGGATTTGCTGATGGTGCTAGTCGACACACTCGGAATCTCGCTTCCGCAGCTTTGGTGATTTATTATCCATCTGGTTAGTTGATGGTCTCAAGGGGAGTATGTATTGGTTCTGCGTCAAATAATATTGTCGAATATACTGTTGTCATTAATTTACCATCGGAAGCTATTTCTTATGGAATTGATTCGTTGGTAGTGTATCTTGACTCACAGCTAGTAGTGTCACAATTGAATAACATTTATCAGGTTCAGGATCCTTATTTATATGGTCAATTTTTGAGAGTGTGGGTGTTGGAAAGATCATTTGTTTTTATTAATTATTTGCACATTCCATGATCTGACAATTCAGTAGTGGATTCTATCGCTAATCAAGCATTAGAGTGGCATATCATTCATTCATCAAGATAAAAACAAACATAAAAAATTTGGAACTGTATATATATATATATATATATATCATAAAATTCCCCGTGTGTACATAAAACGTTTCAAAAATAATATACAAAATCGGGACTAAATGCCCATAATCATGTCTAGTCTAATGACCCGACTCAAGATGAGTAGCTACGTAGGTGACTACTGCTTTGGCCACACACTGAAAAAGGTGAACCCAGTTGTAGGGCACTCCTACCACCTGACGCTGCATCTCCTCAGGTAGGTCTTCTACGACCTCCATCGGTACCTGGTGAGTCAATCTCACCAAGTTTCGTTGGACTGCGTATAAGACCCTCTCTGTCTCTGTAGCCGCCTCTTCGGCACCTCTTCCGTGACACCTGTGCCATGGAAATCCGTCTAGTCGTACCAAATCCACATCTGGAACATGATCATTTTGTCAGTATTTTAATCCCATCAAAAATATCTTTAAGTTCATTTTCATATTTGAAAAACATTAAAAAGATCTTAAAATTGATAAAACTTAAAAATGGTTACCTATCTCTCCCCATGCTATGTTTGGTGGTAGCACCAAATCTTGATCTCCTCTAAAATCCATGCCACCATAGGGATAGTCGTCCATAGTGATGATTTGTTGTTCCCACCAGGAGAAGAACTCATCATCGAAAGCATTCCTCAGCACGTCCCCACCTCCAAGGCATTTCATTAGGTCAGTCCACCTACCCATTCGAGGATCTCAGGGGCTATTGATAGAAATTGATACTCTGGGACGTAGCCCTGGAACCTTTTCAAAGCAGAAGGAGCAAAAAATGGTCTTGTATCCAAAATTTTTGGTCTGTCCTTTATGAATGGAGGACAACTAGCTCTTCATATTGGTGAGAAGAGGTGTACACCAATCAAAAATAGTAGTGAGACACTCCACGGCCAAGCTCATGGATAGTCATGACGCTTGGTGCAATGAGGCTGATCCATTTATGTTGGATATGGTGAACAGTGAGATCCTCAAGGACAAACTCTCTACATGTTTTATTGGAATTTGGTTTCCAATTTTCTCAGGATGCCCCAGACAGTATATATGTACATAGTCTTCCACTGAAAGACTACCTCGTGTTTGGCCAATCGAGTGTACAACTTCTCCTCTTTGGGAGAGACCAGTGATAAAGTAAATAGCTTCTACCTCTATCCTCAAAGGCATTTTATCAATCATAAATGCATCATCTTTGATACTCCAGTAGTGGACTAACATTTCAAGCAAGCGGGTGTTGGCCTTCATATTTGGCATTTTGAAAAAAAATCAATAAACCGCATCCCCTCAATGCATCTAAGGCCTGCTGATCATTCATAACTTCATTATCCATGGTAGTATGCTCCCTCTCTCTCCAGGTGATTGTCATCCTGAAAGAAAATTGATTTCCAACCACCAGTTTTTTGTGTTTAAATTTCAAACTGCGTATATGCGGGTCCCTTTCATACACAATCGCGTGTAGGGCCTATGTGTACGTGGGTTTATAATATCCAACCCACGTATAAGCTGCGTTGAAATTTTTAACATAAAATCCTACGGTAAAATCTCATTAAAAATTTTCTAAAAACAATCATAAAGTAATGCAAGCTAGAATTGGGGGTTACCTGATGATTTTTATCTAATTTGAATGGTCCAATTCTTTGGGTGGCAAGTTTGCTCTTTTTTCTCCATAGCTTTTGCTCTCAACATAAATTGTACAAATGGTGAGTCAAAAATTAATTTTATAAGCTTTGAAAATGTCAATTTTTTTTCAAAACTTGATTTTTTTCATCTCATGAATCTTTTAACTTGTAAGCTTGGATTGTCGAGACTAGGTTGTTTTTTAGGACATTTTGGATGCTTTTTCTGAAATTTCACGTTGGTTCCATGGCTGCTGACCCGTCATGGCAGGTATCGTTTATTTACTGGCATATAGGTTAGGGCAATCATTTTTTCTGTTGCATTTTGCATACTAGGCTCCATTTGTCGATACACTTGCCATAGGGTCGATCCGATTGTGTTATGGTTAGTAAACCATGTTCACTCACTGATTTTTAAATCACGACACGATGGTAGAGCCATCCTTTACATGGGCATCGTAGTTAGCACCTCGCTGACATTGGTTTCCCATGTTGTTTCATTGAGTAGGCTCAGGAGTCCTCTCTAGTCTCGCCATGACTTGTGCGTTGAAGACTCATTCCTCTTTGCTTCTTCGCTTCGTTTTGGCCTTATACCCTAGAGGCTGCTTTGTGTTGAGTTGTGCTATTTCATTGCATTTTGACCATTTGCACCTTTTGGCCCTGAGCCAACTTCACTTGGACTCGTGTTTAAGCCACTTTTTGACCATGTCTTCTGCAAAATCAAACTTGCAATCCCTTAGCTTCTGCAACTTGACACACTCTCAGACCCGTGGAAGGAACATCCCTTTGAGTGTCCTTGACCACTTTCGCCTCCCTGCATTGAGCATAAGAATGTTCCCATCCCAAGAAATAGATCCTCTGTTTCACTGACACTCGTTCTTTCCACTGCACTATAACATTCTTTTATTCTTTTTCTAGCTTAAAGAAAAAGACAAAAAAAAATACATATCCCAAAAATAAGGGAATGTGACAACATTTCCATATATTGTTGGCAACTAGAGTCAGTCGTGTCACCCTTGAATAAAGCACTTAAAAGAAAGTTTCTCCTCCATTAGGGTGGGATTTAGTTTGACTTGGGTAATCATATGGAGAGTTCATTCGTGCCTCCTGCATGACGAACTTATATAGAGTTATCATATGCGGCCACATAGTCATCATTGAGTTGTGCTTTTGTTCAAGGGAAGCAAGCCTGAGTCGGCCTCTCTGCGATGTTGCTTGACCTATATTTCAGTCAACCATCCCTGGTTGTTAGTGTCTTATCTATCATCACATGAGTTAAATTATCCTTTACTTGTGCCGGTTTGAGAAGGTTTCCGTTGACTTCTTACTGGCGGGTCTTTTCCTTATCGACGACGACATATTGCTCTGAGGACAGGCGTAGAGCCACACCCTGGCCCTATTTTCATTATTGATAGGTCACCTTGTGCTCAACATCGATCAGTATCATGGGTATTTGACTGGGTGGTTTCCCTTGTGTTCGACATCAACTTTCATTATCACACATTGGGATTCGTGCAGTGCCTTGGTTTCCATTTGACCCTATTGGTGGATTCCTCGCCTTTGTGTTAGCTTTAATTATTGGTTGGTTCAGAGGGTTTCTATCGTGCACTAGCTACATCTTGCGTACGCCGGAAACATGCTTCGGTCGGGTTACTACATCTTTTTTCGTCCGATTCCTTCCACATTATTGGCCTACGGGTTACACTCGCACTAGATTGATGAAGGATGCCTTAATGCCTTCCTTCTAGCAGATATTTCCCTATCGACTATGACTCATTGCTCTGGGGAAAAGGTTTAGAGTCCATTTGGTAGTACCTTGGGGTTTGCAGTCATCAATGGGAGATCCTTTGCTATCGACAGTGGGAAACCATCATTGTCTCCTGATTGATAGATTCTTCCAGGTGTTCGACTTCAGCTCATTTATTCACACTTGTTAGATTATACTGGGTACCTTGACTCTCATTATCATTATCAGTAAGTAGTCTCGTGTTTGTTAACAATATACATCAATGACCGGTAATCAAACGATTTCTCACATGGTTGACTTCATATCATTTATTCCCATTGTGTAGAAATGTACCATGGCGGTCGGTGAAGACCTTGGGTTGCATCAACATTCTTTGGTTCACTTGTCAGTTGCTCCTGTTGCTGCTAGTTGACACCATTCCACGTTATATGTTGCAGTCCTTCACAATGACATCCTATATGTTGGCATCCGAGTTGCGATGTAGAATCATATTATTCCATCATGTTCATTTGGTACTATTGGGGTCAGTTTTTGACATCAGTGATCAACTTCATCTATCAGCGTCATTGGTCATCTTCTTATATGTGATATTCAGACATGTACTTGTTCGATCATGATCAGATGATCCATTATGTACTTTCAGTTCCTTATACTTGTATACATAGTGGATCCGCTTGTACTTGATATGCAGACATGCTTTACTTTCCCTGAACATGGGTATGCCCACCTTAGACAGTTGTTTCTTGACAGGTTTTTGACAGGTCTCCTTTCCATATACTTAATACATTTCAGCCATCATGTACCTCTTCTGACCTCATATATTAGGGGGCATCTGTTATAGCTGTAAATATTACCGTTTGTATTTGTGATGCTTGGTTTATGGTCTAGGGCAACCCCCCCTTCCAAACTTGGTCCAAATATTTTAAAAACAATGTTTTACTCCCTGCACGCTACTTTTCCCCGTGTTTAAAGTGTGTACACGTGGGTCAGTCTAAAAACCAACCCACGTATATGTGTTAAAACACTTAAAAAAATTAAATTTCCTTAACTATGGGTGGTGATCACGGGTTTTACCTGTAGATTACCTATTAGTGCCCATGGCTTAATTGTTCCCAACTGTTTCCCAACAAAAAAAATAATTTGGGAGAAATATAAAAATACTTCAATGGGAAGGCCTTAAGGAGGAGAGAAATGATAGAATTACTATACTGAGATTATCCCCTGATCAAGTCTGAAGAATCCCTGTGCTTCAAGCACTTCCCCAACTTTAGGAAACACTTATTTCCTTGAGTTTTGATATTTTCTCACATGCTTGGAGATATCATGGTATTGGTTATGGAAGGTGGCTGTTGAAGACTGGGATTGGATGTACCTGGAGGACAGTTCCACTTGGAGCCAGAAGAGGAAGACTCAGGTGAACTCTTTCCATGTTTTATTATAGTTTTCTACAGTAAAAAGAAATGTTGTCTTATTCCTGATATCAACTTTATCTATGCATCTGATGTTATTGTTATGGTTTATATATGAATGACTATTTCTGTGTATAACTAACCATCTACTTATATAATATAAAGTTGATTTCATTAAATTGCTTTATCTATATGCTGCTATGTGTATTCAAATTGGCTGATTTACAGGTTTGAAGATCATTAAGAGTTGAAGAGGGTTTGTACCCTGGTTGGAACTACCCAAACAAAGGATACCCGGGTATGTTCATCCTCTCATAGTTAGTTTGTTTAAGCATGCTGCCTGAGTTGAATGCTTGTTTCTTGCTGTAGATTACTCCTGCTCTGCTAGGGTTCTGACCCAAACCCTTGGGGGACTTATTCCCTCAACAATGTGGCTCAAATAAATGCACACCAAGAATGTTTGGGAACAAGGTGATGGTCTAATAAAAATTATACTTGAATTTTAATACTTGAAACTTGTACTTTCTTGGTTAACACCCTATAATTAAGGCTGTATGACCTTATTTTAGTAGTAATTAGGTTTAAATGTTGCCAAGGGATAGATAAAGAGATAACACCTAGGGTTTGCAAGGTCTATTTTAGGGTTTTTATTTATTGTACATATTTTCTAGGGTTTTAAGTTTAAGCTTAGGTCACATGACCTAGTTAGGGTTTGAAGATAAATAGGTAAGGATAATGGAGATAAATATGACTAATTCTTATTTATTGTTTGGCAATAAAGTCTAAGTAGATCTAAGATTCCAAAGCCAGTCATCGATTGGAAAAGTCTTGAAAACAAATTCTCAACACACATGAAAATGGTGTCTAGAATACAAGGGTTTAAGAGGATAAAGGAACTTATGGGATTCACTATCAACTAGGGCCTTTCTCCTAGCATTCAATATTTAAGATCCAACCAGGTGCTAACATGCCATGATAATACCTCAAGAAAATACATATCATTTGTATGTTAAACAAATATTAAAAGATGAAAACTTAAAACTAATCTCATAAAAACACATAGTACCTCATAAACTGACAAATTTCATGATCATGAAGATTAATTTCACAACAATGCTACTCTTCCTCAATAGTAGTATAATTCCAAACAAGAAAAAATGAAAGGTAAAAGAGAGTGAACTTATCACTAATGTGTTAAAATTTATAAATTAGAAGTATCTTCCTATTTAGACATGACCTAAGAGAGCTTTGACATGTGTGGGGAAAATGATTCCCCACATAGCATGAAGTACATCCTCATTAAATTTGGGTGGACAATAACTCATCCTCATTAATTTTCTGTTGTGCATGAATACTCCAAATTGGATTGATTTTATGGGGTAAAAGGCACAGACTATGTGTCTCAGATAAATGCACACTACGACCTGGAATTAACTCACAGTGAAACAATAATCATTCCATATTAAGGATAAAAACATTTTATACACCATATGATACTCATTATCCTAAAAGAAATCGTATTCACTAAAATCCAGGTTTGCCAATGTAGAAATTCAACATATATGCCAATGATCAAGTTAGAAAAAATGTGCACTCCCGGACCACACCAATTACACTCCTGGTAATGAAATTTGAAATGGGACATGATTGGACAGTACTTAACCTTAAGATATAACCTTGCATCATATCTGACAAATATCCTACATAACTATGTTTCTCATTTATACACAACTTTCACATAAGCCAAGTCGTAACAAAACTTAGAATGTTGTATGAAATATGAAGTATAAATATTTAAGATCAAAGTAAATATATAACAATGTAAAAGTGTGTAAAATAATTAAATAAACAATCTACAATTTGAATAAATTAGATTGTCCAATAAATGAAGCCTTGGCATGCATTTTAGTGAAGTAAGACAATTTTGGCCTACTTCAAAAAAATGCACACCCAACCTTCATTTCAAGGCCAAATTGAAAGATTAAATTTGCAGAGTATTTTTTTACTCATAGGTAACATTAATACAATTAAATTTTATTTTTTATTTTTCACATATATGTTTGTGCCATTCAAGAATACTTCAAATTGCATGGTTTTAAAAGGGTAAAAGGTGTGGTTTATGTGCCTCAAATAAATTCACATTAGGAATGTTTGGGAACATGGTGATGGGCTAAGGAAAATCAAATGTGAATTTTAATAGTTGAAACTTGTTTTTCTTGGTTAAAACCCTATAAGAAACTATTGGCTTTGGGGGCTTAGACCCAGGTTCAGAGTTAGGCCTAACCAACAAAACCCTATATTACCAGCCCTTTCGGCAACAACCTATGCAGGGCAGATCGCAGGATCACTCGAGGTAATATGGGGGGATGCTAGAACCAGGTTTTTGCACCTAGAGGGGTATGAGTGTGGCTGTAGGGTTTCTCCTGATCTAAGACTCAATTTGACCTTCGCGAACCAGTGACTTGAATAAACACAGTCGTAAATATTTTCCTTACTTAACAAATCTATAAGCTATGCTTAACCACTTCATCATGCCTTATTCAATGTAAGAAACACATTTAAGTCTTCACAATGAAATTACATGTAAGATAAGCTATAGTGAAACAAAAACATACATAAATACATAAACTGTAAAGTAGATAGAAAATCACAAATATGCTTCAAAATTTTCTTTTATTACTTCATTTCTTCAATAATATAGTCTTCTGACCCTACATACTTAGCTGCAGGGTCCTCCGCACACAACTGTAGACTTAGCAAGGTCTCTGCACACATAGAAGCAGGAGCCTTCCCCTTCGCCCAAGTACAAAAGATTACAGATTCTAAATACAAGTATCACTTCATAACATACTCTATTCTATTCCTTAGATAAGCTAAGACATCCCTTTATATATTTTTTTCCTATTACGATACCATGGTCTGCAAACCATGGGCGGAGCTCAAAACAATACAAAAATTAAGGGGCTTTGACCTTCCTACAACCCCTTGACTCCGAATGACCTGTGCACTACGCTCCTTAAAATGTGGAGGCTTTTACAAAACTTAGTCAAAATTGGACCTAGGGGACCCCGTCCCAACAGGCTTCCAACACATAGATGTGACTCGTCCTCGAGTAACTCCGCTGGTACACTATGTATCTTTGCTTTTAGGTTGTTGAACAAAGATTTCATTGGGTGAAGCACCTCCGTGCATTGTGTTGTTTCCTATCGAACTTCTTCGACCAAACTTTCTGTCGTCAGTCCTTCTGCTGCTAAGTTGATTGTCCATTGCGTTTGTTGCATACTTTTGAGTGTGCCTTCCACAGTCTATGAGAGCTGCTTTGCCTCTTCTTCCTAAGGCTACATCCACGCAGTGATAATTTGCATCTTATTTCATAGCTCCTTGATTTTTGCTTGCAGGGATGTCCCTTATTTCAATTAGGTGAACTGTTGCATAGGTGCTAAGGTGCATAGTGTTGCCTCGATCTTATCGTACTGCTGCAATCACATTTATGAGGAAGATTCAAAGGGGAAAAACAATTTGAATTTGAAATGGGTTATAAATATCACATCCCGCTCCAAATCTGGAATCTTTGCTTCTTGAGAGTTAGTCGTGTGTTTTTGCACTTAAAGAGCCTAGTGCATTTATGCATATCTAAAGTGGAAACAGAAGACAAGTGCAAGAGGCACACGTAAAAAGCATAAATATGATAAGTCCACTAGCCCAGAGGCCATGGTCCTCACTAAGGGGACCTCGATGAAATTAGAGTCACCATCCGAGTTACGACGAAGGAGATTTGGGGAAACATCGAAGATCAATATAAAGTTGTGCTGACAGAGGTCCACAAGTGCCTAAAAGAGTTGCAGGTTCAAGTGAGCGTGGTTCAAGTGAGTCGGTCTCAAGCGAGCGTGGTACTAATGACATCGGGTAGTGTGCAATCAATACTCAATTTAGAGCTCCATGTTGTTCCCTTTCTTGATGGATCTTTACAGTTGAATAATGCTGAAGATAGGGAGAGTGTGCAACCACTTAAGAATACGAGTATTAACCTCATGACACTCCCTCTGCACACATTGCATGAGCTACACCAGGGTGTAGTAGATGAACTTAAGGTGCAAGAGAAACAGGCTCTTATGGTGATCAAATATGCGAATATCACTAGTTAGTAGATGTGTGATGAATAGCACAAAGCTCTCCAGGATCGCGATGAGGGAGCTGCACGAAGGAAGCAACTGGAGCGGGCCATTTCTAGAGTATGAAGTAAGCTTCTAGAGATATAAATTCATTTTGAGGCTGCTTCAAAAGACAAAGTACAACAGCTGGTAGATGCACTCAAAGAGTCAAAGGCACAAGTGGATAAGGTTCATTTTGATCTGTAACTGCGAATCACTGAGCTACAATTGAAGCTCTAGCCCACCACACCACCTGAGATCCATGAGCAGAGAGAGGATGCCATCAGAACATACATGGAAAATATCGATGCTGCAGTAAAGGACTATAGCCAACTATTCTAAGAAATGCTAGAACTGTTGGCCTCACTGCAGGAGGACCTACATTTGAAAAATATTAAAGTAGCCATCTAGGATAAGTAAATGTAGCACGATGAGATCAAGGCAAGGATGCACACCTTATCACATGTGCAACATATCGCACGATTGAAATAAGGGATGCCCATGCAAGCACAAATTGAGGAGCTGCAGAAGAAGATGCATATTTTCACTGCAAAAATGCAACCTTGGGAAGAAGAGGTAGGGAAACTCTCACAGACTATGGAAGGCACGCTCAAAAGTATTTAGCAAACGTAGTGGACAATCATCTTAGCAATAGAAGGATCGACTACAGAAAAGTTGGTCGAAGAAGTTCGATAGGCAACAACACAATGCATGGAGGTGCTTCACCCAGTGAAGTCTTCATTCAATGTCCTAAAAGCAAAGGTGTAGAGCGTATTAGTGGAATGACTCGAGGAAGAGTCACATATTTACATTGGGGAGAATGTCCTTTTTCAACAACTTCTCCATTGGTGTAGTGATCTGCGCGTAAGCCTTTATAAATTTCTGACAATATCCAGTGTTTCCTAGAGTGCTGCGCAACTGATTCATGTTCTTCATCGAGTTTAAATTGATGATAACAACAATTTTGGTAGGGTCGACCATCAACCCCTGCTTGCACACAACATGGCCCAACAATATCCCATATGGAACACAAAATATACACTTCTTAAGGTTCAGGGATATTTGGTATTTCCTGCAAACATCTAGCATTAAGTGTAGGCTCAAAACATGCTTCTTTAGTAACCCAAACATGGTCCAGCTATCAAAGTACACTTCCAGAAATTTATGGATAAATTCCTTAAACGTTGCGACGAACACCTTGGAGAATATCACAGGTGCATTTTTCAATCCAAATGGAATTATAGTATACTGAAAATATCCCCATTTAGTGGCAAATGTTGTCTTACTTTGATCTTTTGGTGCGATCTTGATTTGGTGGTATCTTGAAAACCCATCTGTGAAAGAATATCCTCTTGTCCTCCTACATTTTCTATAACTTTGTTAGTGAATGGCATAGGGAATAATTCATTCACACAGGTGTCATTCAACTCCCTGTGGTCCATGCATATCCTTATTTCACCTTTGGTCTTCTCTTATACAACCATTGGACTTACATAGTTAGACTCCTCTACTAGCTCGATTATCCCAGTTGTGACCATTTTGTCAAGTTCTTCCTTTACCTTCTCTTTGTATTTTGGGTTAAGCCGGTACAACCACTACTTCACTTTCTTAGCATCTGGTTTCAACATGATCTTCATAACGCCCAAATCACACATAATAACTTTTGAGTTTGGAAAAATTCATCGGGAATAATTCCTGATATTCATTTAATAGCTTAGCAACTTTAGCAACTGTATCTTCATCCCAGTAATCGCCGATGTGCACAAACTTTGGTGCTTCTTCAATCCCGATATTGATCTACCTTGTTTTCACAGGTTGTGTCACATCAGGTATCTCAACATTTGGTCCTGCAACTTCACGTTTTCCTTTTGATTACGAGATATTGATGTTGCGCAGATCTTCTTCACCCTCTTCTACAATTATGTTGTAACATTCGATTGCGTGTTGTACCTACGCACACCAATCCAGCTAAACCCAAGCTGACACTTCAGTTGGTATTCTAAAAATAGTTGTACGTATCTCTTGAAGGGCATCGTCTATAAATTCAAAACCATCCTCAAAACTAAAATTTAGGATAAATCTTTCCTTCAGTTCATGCTAGTCAGCGGTGCCATGGCACAGTTCTATTTCAAGATACTAGTTCATAAGTATTACATATAATGTTTGGAAAAATATATGTACTCATTCTGGTTGTGGTTCTTCACCCCATGCAGTAGTCCAACGAGACAAATGCTCGTGTGGGTCATTGTGTCTAGTATACTTTTCTACAAGTCTTGTATTCGTGTACCTGAACCTAAGCCTCATCAATCTTCGATATTCCTTCCAATCTAATGTATTATGTTTGTGTGTGCCCCACCATCGCGCAATTGTAGACCACATAGCTATATCCAGAGCTTGGAATCTTTCTTCCTCTGGGACATCTCTTTTAAATTCATCTAAAATGATACTGACATCCCCTATTCCATCATAGTATGGTAAGTTACAAACCTCCGATGAGATACAATGAAGAGGTTTCGTTAGTCTATTACAATGCAACGTAGAGAGTTCATGTAATCGGTTCTGCCAATGCTCCATTTCCTCGTTAAATTTTGCAACACAGGAACTATGCTACTCCTAGCTAATTCTTCCATCTACAATGGGATTAATCCAATCATCATAACATGTAGTTAACTTGTATACGTGGTCAATATTATCATTGTCATAATCTTCGCGGATCGGTTCAGTGTATTGAACCCCTTCAGAGGGATCTATGGTAACAATAACACTCATTCTGTTCTTCTCAAATACCATGCTTCGCCGTTTCAAGTTAATTATAGCATCCATATCAAATGACCAATCAATTCCTAGTAAAGTTGGGTATGGATTACTATCATTGACGATCTCAATGACTTCAAAATCTTCTATTACACTAACTCCCTCAATATCTACAATGACCCATGTAGTCGACCCATTGGAATAATTTTCTGTTGGTTCGCCATGCACAGCTGGATTGGCCACCATTGTAACTTTGGCTGTCCCATTCAATTCCATGTCTTCTTAGGTAGGATGTTCACATCTGATCCTAGATCTAGGTTTAATTGATCCATTTCAAATTCTCCATTCTGCGCAGTCAGTCTCATTTCACGACCTGTTCTCTTTTTGTTTCCATAGATCTTATTTACTGTATGTTGTTCCATTCGAGGCTTTTCTTTTCCAACACAATTTTCAATCAACTCTTGTAACCCTTCCACTACTTTCTGATCTCTTAACAACTTCATGCAGGTTTGTAGAAAGGACTTTAAAATAGTCGAATTAAGATTTTTTGTCAATGTGTCAGGCTGGTTCTTAGGTGGAATTAACTCCACCCGTATTTTCGATGTTAATACTTTTGGATCTAGGAAACTTTTCTTCGCTTCAATGAAAGTTTCCTTTTCCTTCTGCATATTGAACTCAATGTTCTTAATTTCGACTTTCCTAACCCTGGTATCCGCCTCAGGTTGTTCTCCTTCTGCTTTGTCAGCTTCTTTAGTTGCGCTACTTCGTGTTCTCACCATGTTTATACTAGGATCATCCTCGCATGGCTTTGATCTCATCATATGCAGGTTCTGCGCAAGCTACTATTTCTTCCTTTCCTCCATCTTAGTCTTTAAAACAGGACAATATTCAATGACATGATTGAATTTTGTTCAATACTTACAAGATGGATAAGGCGGGTTCTGGAAGTTTTGCACAAAGTGTCCTTCTTTGCCATAGTTATAATAGATTATTTGACCCCGTCCTCATCCTACACCTCCTCCTCGATCACGTCCTTAGCTTTGGAATCCTCCATGACTTGTAGGTGAAACTTGATTTTCTTGTGTGCTACTTTCAACTTGCATCCTTTACGACACAATCTGCTCCATCATTAAGGCATTGTTGTGAAAATTACTCTCATCGTGTCCTATTGAACGAAAAAAATTACAAAACAACTGCTTGGGTGTCTGCACACACTTCTGCAATAAAAAACAATAATATGTGGGATGTTGACTTGCAACTCTGGAGATGTTACACCATACACTTGATCGAATACCTTGTCCTGTACTTGTTTTTGGCTTTAGAGGATTAGGATCTCCAACCACTAAATAGTCAGGATACAAAGGACATTGATATTTATAATGACCTTCAACCTTAAATTTCAAAGACCATACTTCTGAGAGTATGTCTGATTGAACATATTTTCCAATCTTTAACCCTTAGATATCCATATGCAAACTTGCGAGCTACGGCTGGATCTGTTGGACTCCTAAATGCGTATACTAGACTGGATATGCTTCTAACTTCATCTAGATCAATAAGGCTTCAATTGTGTGTTGATCTTCTATTGTGATAATGGCAGTCTCAGATGTGGCAACAATACAACGATGTACCATTCTTTATGTACTTTGTTAGTAATATGGAAATTCCCTTGACTGATCAAACAATTGAGCCTTTGATTCAATTCCCTTGTACTTTCGTTAGGCGCTTTCTTGATTTCCTTCATCTCTGTACAACATTGCAACTGTGATTTTGTTTTTCTGAATTTTGAATTCAAAGTTGTCTTTGTCTCAACCATTGTAATAGTGGGATTCATCGTGCTATACTTTATGTACCAGGACAATGCTCTCTCCTGGAACGTTGTGATAAGTTGGGCCTTTTTCATATCATCATCATTAATATGCTATGCTTTCCACACAACCTAAGCAGCAAACCATAATTGTTTAGGGTCTTTTGATCCCAGACCCCTGAACACATGCATTTTCACTGTATTGGCCATATTAAATTGTGGAGGTGGAGGTGGAAGTGTGGGTGTATGCGGTGGAGGCGGAGGTGGAGTGGATAGATGGGGAATTTGAGACGTACCCTAATTTCTTGACTGCGATGCTCCTACATGTGTGCTAGGGTTACTCCTTTCTTCGTCACTATCTGAATCACCTAATAGAAGGTTGTACCTAGTTTCAGATCCGTATATTTTCCCACTTTGCGTAGTCCCAAGTTGGCTTGTCTTAAACATCAATTTGCTCACATACACCCTTTTCGCACAATAAAATTTTAATAAAGAGCTTTAATGAGTTCAAATACTTACCTCATGGACCTTTGAATAATCTTCACTTGACTTCTCTATATGATACTGACGTGTCAATTGCGACCTCTGTGATGAATCCTCCAAGAATGCTATCGATCCAGAAGTCTACAACTCTTGTGATTTCAATATCAGTTTCTTTGATCTTCTTTACTAATTCTAGGGTCCAAACAAGATTCTTATTGTGCTTCTAGCGAGGTTGAATATCAACTAATTTTGCAATCCACTCATACAATTCGCTAGGGAAAAATAAAAAATATCGCGTGTTTTTCTGTATAAAGGTACCTCTATAACCAAGCTTCTGTCGATAAGCACAAATTTCTGTTTTCCTGTACTGTGAACTTGCGCTCCTTTTGCTCATCCCAATTCTGAATTTCCTTCTTAGTCGGATGCCACATCCCCATCCCTAAAACAGATCCCAATCCCGATAACAGAACATTTGTTGGCTGAGGGGGCTTACACCCAAGTTCAGAGTTAGGTTGCACTAACCAAAAAAACCCTATATTACCAGCCCTTTCGACAACAACCCACGTAGGGAAGATCATAGTCTCACCTGAGGTAATATGGGGGGATGCTAGAACTAGGTTTCTCCACCTATAGGGGATATGAGTGTGGCTGTAGGGTTTCTCTCGATATAGGGCTCAATTCGACCTTTGCAAACTAGTAACTTGTATAAACACAGTTGTAAACAATTTCCTTACTTAACAAATCTGTAAGCTGCACTTAACTACTTCAGCATTCGTTATTCAATGTAAGAAACACATTCAGGTCTTCGTGATGCAATTACAGTTAAGATAAGCTATAGCAAAACAAAAACATACATAAATACATAAACTATAAAGCAGATATCATAACACAAATATGCTTCAAAATTCTCTTTTAATAGTTCAGTTCTTCAATAATACAATCTTTTGAACCTACACACTTAGCTACAAGGGTCTGCGCAAACAACTGCATACTTACCAAGGTCTCCCCGCACACAGTAGCAGGAGCCTTCCCCTTCGCCCAAATACAAAATATTACAAATTCTAAAGATAAGTATCACTTCATAACACAATCTATTGTATTCCTTATACAAGCTAATACATCCCTTTATATACTTTTTTCCTATTACAATATTATGGTCCGCAAAGCATGGGTGGAGCTCAAAACAATACAAAAATTAAGGGGCTTTGACCTTCCTACAACCCCTTGACTCCTAATGACCTACGTGTTGTGTGCTCTGCTCCTTAAAATGCAGAGGCTTTTACAAAACTTTGTCAAAATTGGACCTACAGGACCCTGCCCCAACAGTAATGTTAGATGACCTTAGCAGTAATTATGTTTAGATGTTGCCAAGGGATAGATAAAGAGATAACACCTGGCGCTTGTAGGGTCTATTTTAGGGTTTTCTATATTGTACATATTTTTTAGGGTTTTAAGTTTAATATTAGGTAAGGTGGCCTAGTTAGGACATTTAATATAAAAAGGTTTGGGTGCCATTTTAATGCAAAAAGCATATTTACTATAATTTATCAATAACCAATTGTGTGATGGAAATTTGGTCAATTTTACCCATGAGAAAGAAGTGATGGGCATATTACATGCCATCAAAATCTTGCAACCCTATTTTTAAAAGTGTTATTTTTAATAAAATGTATCTTATATCTAAATATTAAAGTTGAATTTTAAATTCCGTGTTAGAGGAAAAATATGAGTAAAGGAGCAAAGTTAAACCACCTTATAAACATTTTTATTCACTTAATACAATTTTCTTTTCTTTATAAAAGTGATTTATAGAAAATTAAAGCAAGAAGTTAAAAACAAAACTCATTTGCGCGTGAATTCCTCACAATTTATTCAGCGCACATTCTTGCATTCAATGCGCATTCTTGCATTCAACATGCATTCCTCAAAGTTTATTTAACATGCTTTCTTACATTTAGTGTGCATTCAACTATCATGATTTGAACCCAAACAATGATGGCCTCAATTGAAATAGAAGCATCCTCTTCCCTACAAACAATTGACACACATGGTTCCCAAGAGAAGTTCATAGTCAAAAAATTCAAAGAGTGTGCCGATACATGGAAAGATACAAACAAGTTTACACCAGGTATGCTAGATATCTTGAGAAGAGCAGTGGTTTATAAATATATATTTGGACAATTCAATTTCCAAGATGAGGAGATAGATGAGGTCATAAAAAATTATGATGATAACTTCATGGAATTGAAAATATTTAGGTAGAGGATTAACCTGCACAGAAATCACATTGCAAAAAATACCAAAATTCCATGCAAAGGGGGAACAATATATAAATCCAAGAAAACCCTTAAGCTAGAAAAGATTGAAATGCCATGTAAAATATGTCGGAGAAAAATATTTTCTCCAAGGAATGGATTAAAAATGCAAGATGTTCCCCAAGGACTATACAAATCCTTGATTCAAGTTGTCCTTAGCACAATTATGAATCATCATGAGCTTGATATTTCAGGTGACTGCATGAGGCTAGTTATTCACTGGGTTGAAGGTAGGGCCATATATGTCTCTCATTTGTTGGCTAAAAAATTACATTATGCCCTTCAAGAAAGTAAAATTAAGAAGCTTAAGTTTAGTTTCCTCTGAACACTGTAAAAAAATATTGATTTGTATCGACCTAGTGTTAAAATAAGGCCTCTTAAAACTTACATTAGGAGATAAAAAACAAAGAAAAAAATTGAGGAAGAACGTGAACAAACTCTAGTTGAAGGTGTGGAAAATTTCGTTGATACAATTTTCCATGCTGAAGATATAACTGCTAGTGTTCTAACAAACTCACATATCTATATGAATGAATATCAAGGGCAAGAAGGAATGAACCATTATATGGAAACATGTAAGGATTTTTTTTCTATATTAGATAAAATTCCTTCTAAACAACTGGTACCTCACTATAATTTCCCTTTTATGGGTGATTCAACATCTACATTTCCTAGTTTAAAAGTGCATAGTCCAACATACAATTTCAATAAAAAAATTATTTTCTCAGTATATGATAAAATGATCCATTACAAATAAGTTGCAATGCAGGATTCTTCCTCTATGTACAACTAGAAGGAAAACTACAAATTAAAGGAGAAGGATATTGTTTAATGCATGAAGAAGATTACGATGCTGCAATAAAAAATTGTGCAACAAACAAAAAAATAAATGAAAGACATAAATTCCAAGTATAAAATTATAGATGAATTGCATAATCAGGTATCCATAATGAGTGATGAAGGTATGAGGGAGATCGATGCACTACAAGCAAAGTTCAAAAAATTTCAGGCTACATATGATGAAAACTTAGTGAACCTGAAGAGGAGTTGAGAATAAGACCAAAGGTTCTCAATATAACTCCATTGGCAACTTCAGATATTTCTAAGGCTAAATTAGCCAGGATATTGAATGAAAAAGATAAATTTATTGAATATTTAAAGGTTGAAATTGCAAATAAATCTAAAGAGGACTAATAGAAGGATGAATATCAGGTTGAAGAATAAAAGAAAAGAGTAACTAAGTTGGAGAAAAACTGTGATAGGAAATCTAATAAGTTGAAAGAGAGATATCTTGAAATTGTATAGGCTAAACACAAGATTAAATAACTTGAAAAGAAAAAAAATTGACATAGTAAAGAAGGTGGCACTGAGAGTGGGGATACATGTAAGAGTAAGGGTAAAGGTACAAGTCAGGATATAAGAGTGAAACAAATGTCTTCAAAGGACTTGGAGAAATCCCATTTAAAAGCACAATTGAAGGCTTTAGAGGACACTGTCTCAACCATGAATCATATGGGTGATCTATATGCCTCACCACAAATTGTCGAATCATTGAAGAAGATGGTAGCTGAGAGAGAAAAAAGAATTATAGAGCTATACAATGATCTCATGAGTGGTTGAAAAGCACAACAATTGAGATGTGACATGGAGATACACAATTTGAAATCCTAGGTTTCTCATTTGCAACAACAATTACAGAGGGAAAAATAACAACAACCAACAAATCAACAACAATTAGAAGCGATCGAGGGAAAAACAACTTGAGGATAAAGTACAACAACTCACTAGTGAATTGGCCAATTGTAGATATCAATTGAAATATACAAGGGAATATCTTGAAAGGAAGGAAACTAAGCACAAGTAGAAATATAAGAACAATATGGATTTATTGAAAAAACTAAGCCAAGAAAAAACCAATTTGAGAGATAAATATGAAAGGAAAATTTGAGAGCTTCAATAAGAATCAAAGGATGTTTTTGTTGTAGCTCCAAACCAATCAAAAGTCTCCACATAAGGAAAGAGACACTCTTCTTCTCAAGAGGAGGGCTTGCAGAATCCTCCCAAGAATTCTCGAGTTTCAAAATAACAATTTTTAGGTGTTGTATCTATATAGCCACATTTCTAGATGTAATATATATCTCATTATTTTTATTAATGTGCATTATATATCATTATATTTTTTGTTAACATGCATTTTTGAATAAATTGCTAGTATTTTTTGAGGACTTACTTTTATGTCTACTTGACAATTTTTTTATCTAGTTGTGGTCTCACTGAGATCTAGTTACTCTTTTATTTTTGAACAATGTAGTGGAATTTTATAAGTTGATAGCTTACTGAACCGAGAAATTGGTGATATGGAATGTAATGAATTTCTATTTGAAATACAAAATATGTCTTCTTTCCATAGTAGAACAAATTTACAATATTCTTAGTGCATCACATGGTAAAATTTACCATAGGGTGCTTCAAAAGGCAATCCAGGGGTTGTTGGAGTTGGAGGTGTAATTTTTAACCAAGATGGTAAACAAATTCTGTCTTATCCCTGTGGGATTAGCATTGCCTCAATTAATTAGGTAGAGATGTGGGTTGCCTAGAAAGGTCGCTCCATTCTTCTCCAACTGTAGAAATTCTTAATTGTTGCAGGTTAACCTGATAATGAAATATACCAAAGAAACATACTATAACCTACTTCTACTATCAACTTTGCGGAAGCTTAAAACTTTGAGCAAGATCAGGCTAGAAAAATATAACCAGAAGCAGAATTAATGCACATGAAACACAAAAGAATACTCTGGGGAAAGCCTCAACTAAAAAACCCCACTATCTGTATTATCATATAGGGTGGAAATACATCAAGATTACACAAATATTTAACTCTCACAACTAGCCAGCTCTCAGTACAATCCTCCTGGATGCTCATAGACAAACAAGGCTTCTCACAAACCTTTTCCTCTGCCCTCCAACACTCCTATTTCCTTGTGTAGTTGTCCTTGGGTGATCCAGCTATTACTGAGTGTAACGTTGATCTCACAACACTTCCCCATCACATTGTCAGAACTGCGCAATCCTCAAGGAACCTTATTCTTTCTGCATGGATGAGTTTCCTTTATAGGAAAATTCCTCCAATTGATAGTACAATTTCACTGTCTTTAATCTCAACTGGGTCTTTGTCTGAACTGACATGCATGAGTTATTTATGAGAGAATCCTCAGTTATCCGGAGTACACTAGTTGCATGCATGCATGCATTAACTGACTGAATTCACAATTAGTTCCTCAAACTATTTGGAACTAATTTAATTGGACTTAACTCAGTTAACTGAGCTAACTAATTACAAATCAAATACAACTCATCCTTATCTCCTTAACTAAGGGAAAATCTCCTTAATTTAAGGGATAACTGTTGCATGACTTCAGAAAGACTTCTAGCTTGAATTTCCCCAAATAATTAACTCAAGATGAATTAATTAATTATTTTTCAAGTAGCTGGTGAGACTAAATTCGAATTTTAATTCAAGGACAAATTAAAATTGGAATATTATGAATGTTATTTTTAGCATTTCTTGTTGCTATTTTCAACACTCCCTCTCAACAAGAAAGGGATTATCTGCCACCCCGATCCTGTCTCTATGGAACTCGAATTTACACTTTGATAATGCCTTTGTCAAAATGGCAGCATCTTGCTCCTTTGTCGAAATATACTGCAGCAACATGATCCTCCTCGCTACATAGTCTCTGAGATGATGATATCAGATGTCGATGTGCTTGGACCTATCATGAAATACTAGATTCTTAGAGAGTTTGATACAACTCTAATTATCACAATAGATCATAGCTGGATCCATCCTTTGATCAAACAAACCAACTAGGATTTTCCGCTTCTAGATGGCCTCACATGCTGCCTGACTTGCAACCATGTATTCTGCCTCTACTGAGCTGAGTGAAACTGACCTCTGTTTCCTACTGTACCAAGAAACTGTGCTAACCCAAGGTTGAAAATCCCTCCTGATGTGCTCTTCCGATCTAATGGACTCCCTGCCCAATCTGCATCAGTGAAGCCCTATAGCTTCACTCCCTTTATCCGTGTGTACCATAATCCGTACTGAGATGTGTCTCTAACGTATCTCAAAACATCCTTAGCTACCTTATAAAACATCTTGGTAGGCTGAACCATAGCTTTACTTAGCTGGTTCACCGCATAGCGTAAATCTAGGCGTGTGTTCACTAAATACATCAGTGAACCCACAAGCTACCAATACACAATAGCCTCTACTACTTCTCCTGAAGTAGCATCCTCCTTCCTCTAGTTACCTGCTAGAGGAGTCTGCATGGGCTTGCACTTCTCCATGTGGAATCTCCTAAGTATCTCATTAGCATACTTGCCCTGAGACACAAACAACTCCCCATCCTTCTGCCACACTTCCATGCCAAGGAAGTAGTGCATGAGACCCATGTCTTTCATCTCGAATTCTCTTGCAAGGTCCTCCTTGCAAGACATGATCAACTGATCATCACCTGTCAATATGAGATCATCAACATACAATGATCAACTGCTAACCTTTCACCATGATGTGGTACAGGTTCACATCCGCTTTACTTTTTGTGAAGCCCAACCTAGTGAAGTAGTTGTTGATCCTGGTGTACCAAGCACTAGGTGCTTGCTTCAACCCGTACAAAGCTCTCTTGATTTGGCACACATGCGACTCATGATTGAAGGTCTCAAAACCTTCCGACTACTCTATGTACACCTCTTCCTCAATTTGGCCATTGAGGAATGCGGTCTTCACATCCGTATGATGGATCTTCCAACCCATATGTGCTGATAGAGCCAATATAGATCTAATAGATGAGTACCTTGCGACAAGAGAAAAAGTCTCATCATAGTCAATCCCCTCAACTTGTGAAAAGGCACGGGCAACAAATCTTGCCTTATGCTTCTCCACACTACCATCAGCAACTTTCTTTACCTTGTAAAGTCAATGAGAACTCACACTTGACTTATTATCTGGTCTTGGAACCACCTCCCAAACACTGTTACGAACTATGGAGTCATACTCCTCCACCATAGCATCAACCCAAATCGGCTGCTGCATTGCTTCCTCAAAGGAATATGACTCGGTCTCAACACATTCCCCAACAAGGGCCATGTATCCAGTGTACCTCTCAAGTGACCTCCTTTCCTGCACTGAGAAGATGGTTCTCCCACATTCTCTCTCACATCCGACAACAATTTGTTAACTTCTCTTGTATGCTTCTGTCCATCTCTAGAAGACTCTGCTTTAGTCAATGTCTCCACTCTTGACACCTCTGCATGTGGTTGCTCCACATCAGTCTGAGGCTCCTCCTCCTTAGGAACCAACAGTTCCTCCACAACCTATAGTTTAAGCTCCATCTCAAGGGAAACTCGCATGGCCTTTTGCTCATAAAACTTGATATCTTTGCGAACCACTATCCTCTAACTGGTAGGCAGATACACCCAATAGTTGTGAGGTGTACTGGTGTACCCCACAAGTATCCCCAACTCTATTGTCGGCTCAATCTTCTTCTGTGCATCCTTTGTCACATGGAAATATACCGATGAACCAAAGATATTGAAGTGACCCACATCTGGTCTCTTACCGGAGAAAGCTTCCTCTGGTGTCTTCATCCCAAGTATGTGATGCAGGCTTCTATTATGCAAATAGACCACTGCGTTGCATGCCTCAACCCACAAATAAAGTGGTGGGCCTTGGTCATGCAGCATCACTCGTGCTGCCCCTACAATCATTCTGTTCTTCCTCTTGGCCACCCCATTCCTCTGTGGGTTATGAGCTGTCGTCAACTCCCGTTTAATTCCTTTCGCTACACAAAAGTCCTTAAACTCTTGAGAGACATATCTCCACCATTGTCGCTTCTCAAGGCCTTAATCTTCTTCCTTGATTCTTTCTCAACCAAAGCTTTGAACTCACAAAACTTTGAGAAGGTTTGATCCTTCTTCTACATGAAATAAATCCAACATTTATGAGAATAATCATCAATGAAAATCACATAATACCTTTGCTTCTCTGTGGATGCCATTGATAATGGTCCAAAAACATCAATATGAACTCGCTCTAAGATCACTTTTGCTTGACTGTCTCGATCATGAAGGAATCCTTGGTGTACTTTCCCAAGATACAACCTTTACATGTGTCAACTTGCTCAAGTTTACCTTTGGGAAGTTCGGTAGGTATCTGGTACATTATCTTCAAGGCCCCATGATGCAAATGGCCCAACCACATGTGCCATAAATCACCAATGTCTTGGATTTGCACCAATTCTTCTTTCAAACTCAATGTAGCACAATCATCTACCTCTATTTTATAGATATTCTTTACTCGAAACTCGATCCTCTTGGTCTGACATGTGGCTATGTGTCTTAGGAACGCCTTTTCTTTACTGAAGACAACGTCGCAGCCTTTGTCCTCCAACATTGCGACTGATACCAAGTTCTTCTTCAGTCCTGGCACATACTTCACAGGAGTCAAGGTGATAGGAGCTCCATGTTCCCTCTGAAAAGTAACCGTGCCCACTCCTAAAACACTATACCTTCCATCTTCACCCATCTCTATGCGCATCTTGAGGTCTTTCTCCTCTAAGGTACTGAATAAACTTTTATCACCGGTCATGTGGAATGAGGCTCCACTGTCAATAGACTAAACACAACCCATCATCAATGACACCATGCATGCGAAGAGGGTAAAGTCCATTTTTAACTGAGAGGCTAATGCCTCACCTTCTAATCCTTCCAGGGATCTTTCCTTAGTATTCTTTGACGGGCAATTAGTTGCATAATGTCCCATCTTATGAATTTGGTTTGCACCTGCAACCTCGAACTTTAAACTTCGAATTCTTATCAGTAAACTGTTCACAACTATGATAACCTTTTCTTCGATAGCATGTAGAACTTTTTCTACAAAAACTCGCTTAGATACCGTGTAGAAATTCTACTCTCTACACATCTTGTAGAGAAACTGCTGCAGGTTAACCCGATAATGCAATATACCAAAGCAAAATACTATAACCTACTTCTACTATCAACTTTGCGAAAGCTTAAAACTTTTAGAAGAATCAAGCTGAACACATATAACCAGAAGCAGAATAAATGCACATGAAACACAAAAGAATGCTCTAGGGAAAGCCTTAGCTAAAAAACGCCACTATTTGTATTATCATACAAGGTGGAAATACATCAAGATTACATAAAGCTTTAGCTCTCACAGCTAGCCAGTTCTCAGTACAATCCTCATGGATGCTCACAGGCAAACAAGGCTTCTCACAAACCTTCTCCTCTGCCCTCCAAGACTCCTATTTCCTTGCACAGTTTTCCCTGGGTGATCCAGCTGCTACCCAGTGACACTGATCTCACACACTGCTCCAACACACTGTTAGAACTACGCAATCCTTAAGGAACCTTGTTCCTTCTGCATGGATGAGTTTCCTTTATAGGAAAATTCCTCCAATTGATAGTACAATGTCATTGTCTTTAATCTCAACTGGGTCTTTATTTGAACTGACATGCATGAGTTATTTATGAGAGAATCCCCAGTTACCTGGAGTACACTAGTTGCATGCATGCATGCATTAACTAACTGAACTCACAATTAGTTCCTCAAATTGTTTGGAACTAATTTAATTGGACTTAACTCAGTTAACTGAGCTAACTAATTACAACTCAAATACAACTCATCCTTATCTCCTTAACTAAGGGATAATCTCCTTAATTTAAGGCATAATTGTTGCATGACTTCACAAAGACTTCTAGTTTGAATTTCTCCAACTAATTAACTCAAGATGAATTAATTAATTATTTTTCAAGTAGCTAGTGAGACTAAATTCGAATTTTAGTTCTCAATTTTAATTCAAGGACAAATTAAAATTGCAATATTTTGAATGCTATTTTTAGCATTTCTTGTTGCTATTTTCAACACCAACATGGTTTTTTCTATTAATAAGAAAATTGCATAAAACTTACATGGGATAGAAATTTAGAATCATAAAAAAAATAGATGCACAATAAGATTGTATATATCAGCATCACCAGGAATATAATCCACATATCCTTATCTCACCAGAAAAAATATCCTTCTAAGACTGACAAAATAATACAAAAATAAGGCTTCAAGTCTCAATATGTTATCAACTCCAGCTCCTGTATTCCAAAGTATCTAGAAAAAGAAATAATGTCTTTAATTAGCTGGTAAATAAATAATATACAATTTTAATCAACCATATTGGCCAAGAAATGAAGCCTCGGCATGCATTTTAGTGAAGCAAGGCAATTTTGGCCTACTTTACAGAAATGCATGCCCAACCTTCATTCCAAGGCCAAATTGAATGATTTGACGTGGAGAGTATTTTTTTACTCATAAAGAACATTAAAACATTTACTTTTTTCTATTTTTTCCCATAGAAAATAATTTTGCTTAGGCTTAGTGAAATATTTCAATTTGTTTTATAATATAAATTAATGAACAAACTTTGCATACATTTAGCCTAATGGTTTGGATTTAAATTATTTTACATATATTATATTTTTTAAAAATTGCATATTTAGTGTATTGTTATTCAATTGACTCTTCATCCTAGTTAAGTATGAGTCTAACCAATAAGCTGACGATACCTCTAAAACATTATCTATCAATAAATGACCACCAACTAATTCAAGTAATCTTATTTTTTTTCTGCCAACAATTCATACCAAATATTGAACACTTTAAGGATATTGCAATAGGTAATTTGTATCGGCACAAATAGTACTGAAGCATTTCAAAGTCTGGGCCATAAAAATCATCATTTTTTAAACATGGATTACAAATAATTATGAAAATTTAGAAGTCTTGCTTATTAACATTATTATCTGTAACAGTGCCATCCAGTGTATCATTGTCAACGTTCATATGCTCCTTCAAGTATTTAATATTATGATCATCCTCATCTTGACTTGCATCATCTTCATCATCATTGAAATTTGACTACAGACCATCTATATTGTTACTAGATGTATTTGGATCATCATTTTCTATGCCATCCATATTGTTTTCTTCTATAACATCATCTAACTTTGGATTGTTGTCGTTTTTTGCCTGAACGTAACCATCTTCAACATCATCATGGATGTCAATTTCTTCGATATTCTCTAATTCCTTTCTCTCATTTTGTTGGCCGTCATTGTTTTGTTCAATGTCCACTAATGCATCGTCAAATATATGCCTTAATATTGGATCATAATGTATGGCAAATATCCATTTTGGGTCCAAATATATTCATAGAAAAACACCTGCACATGAATGAAATACATATATTATACCTATGTTATGACAATTTTATTGTTTAATAAACACACACATACATTTGTAATAAACTATGAATTAATAGATTAATGATCACTACCTATTCTTGTTTGAGTTAAGGAAATACCTACTCACAATGAATCGGTAGAACATAAGGTTCCTTATCCTCTGGTAGGAACCTTGAGGAATCCATAGAAAACAACCCATTATGGGTATCATGACTCCATGTCCTATCAAATGTTTCATACCATCTATACTTAAAAATACAACATTTAAAAGAGCTGTAATCCAACTCAATAATTTCTTGGATTTTTCCAATATATTGTCGATTCCCTTCAATAATACTCTTATCTTTTGAGCTTGATCAACTGGATTGCTTGAAATCAACCATGATGCCACAATCAAAGGACTGACTCTTTACATCTACATTTTATACATGATAATGCCAACCATATGCACACATTACATGATATTTGCTCGCCTGTGAAAGATCATTTATTTCAATGAAAACAAATATAATGACAAATATTAAAATAGTTAATAGTGTCAAAACAATAAGGAAGGAAATTTTGTAAAATTCCAATTTTACCTTTCTTTCACATCCTCTACACATGTTTTCATTTCATCTTCTTTTATGTTTGAATAAATATGTGCATCTTTTGTTTGATTTTGAATTTGTTCAGTAACCCATTTTAGTCTGCAATCTTTGCCCCATTCCCTAAGCAGATCAATGGGAAGTGGAGTATTCCTTGGGTTTGATCTCTTAAACTATCTCCTTGCTTCTAACAATTCTTCTCTCCTTTTATCATATACATCAATCCATTTGTTCATAAAGTCCATGTGGTATAGAATGAACTTGTGGAGTATAGCATTTTCGTTTACACCTATTACATGTCAACATGTTTATTACAAACTCCAAATGTCATCATGTATATTTGACAAATAAATTACATAGTAAATTAATGATTGCAAGGAAAACAACCACAATGATCATGAATTTACTTACTAATTTATAATTCAACACCATTAGATTATGGTTTTTCTCCATCAATAATATATGATGCTCCTTCTTCATCACATAAATGTGGCCCATTTTCAAAATCCTTACTAAGGAATTCACATAGGAAGAAAAATGCTTCATTCAATACATACCCTTCATCCATGCAACCCTACCACCACTCCCTTGCTTGCTCCCTATCCTCTATTTCAACATCGTATTTGAAATGAGGGCACACTTCTTGTATCTACTATGAATACCTCTACCTGCAAAACAACAAGAGAATGGACGACACCCACCACCAACAAGACTGGGGAACCAATAAACTAGATCATCACAAAACTCCATATAGTTGTCCCAGACTCTACAAATGACTCAGCAATAGAGATAAAAGGTACAAGTTCCTCCCCCGAAACCATTTCACCATTGACCATTCAACCCGAGAGCAACAACGTTAAGACCAGAGGACCACGAAACCCAGAAGTACATGGTCACACACCAAGCTATGCTAACCAAAGCTTGACCATCTAGGGAACAAACCTAGCCCTACAAAGCCTCCATAATTCACTTCGACCTAGACTCACATCCCATAGCTCAAGCCTTAAACGCGAACTATAGACCAAATCCAAAAAATAAATTGGTAACAAACCTCAAACAGACATTACACACTAGAATTAAACTTTGAAACACAAATATTTATGCCCTAAAATTTCAAACCCAGACATGATGAACCTTCAAAAGAAGGAGTACAAAAAGAATAGATATAAAACTAGAGAATTCTCATTGCGGAAAAGACTAGATGCCCTCGACAAACCTTTAGGAGAGCAATCTCCTAGCACCCGAGCACAAGACTAGATGTCCAGGAACCCAACACATTTAACCTTCTCTTACGCAAATTTGCATGACCGCGTCTCAGACCTTCGAATCTAACCATAGAACACATCACAATGATACATACACATGCAATTTTAGTAGAGTATTTGAGCTAGGAGGCCAAGGATCTTCCCCTGGCTCCTCTCCCTTCAACTTAAGATGTCTCAACCTCCATCCAAGTCATTTAATAGAAACCACTGCCACTTGGAAGACTACATACACATGCTTGCGAGGGCAAGCCACAACCTCCCTACTTAAATGCTTGATACGTACTATGGGGTGATGGGCACTACCTCCGAGGCTCCAATAAATCTAGATTTACACCCCATCGGGAGATAGATATTAAACATTTTTAATATAATATTCAATTTATCTTAAAGGGAAAATCCAATAATAAAAGTAAATAAATTAAAAAAAAAATGTAATATATTACTATATTTGCCATTATAAAAACATTACTATGTTCACCACTATAAACGCATTAAGCAAACTAGCACATGTTTTTTGTTTGTTTGTAATATCTGACCATTGATTTCTATTAATATCCAAAAACATAATTACATTGGTAAATCTTTGAAGCACATTGTTAACCTGATCAATTGATCAATGACTTGCAGGAAATAATACAAAAGAGAAACCTCCCAGTTGTTAACACTTATGTGGTGGATTTCCAACCATACAAAAGAACCATAGACACTGACATAAGATAGTTTACAAACTAGCAACAAGTAGCATACTAAGAAGTAAATGAGAGTACTAAGAACCTAAAAAACAACCATTCACTATCAAACCTATAAAACATAAACGAAATTATAAATGAACTTATTCGTCCAAAATAATCATCGAATAATCTAGAGAAGAATTTGCATTAACCATATTGAAGAGTGAAACATTAATAACCGTTTCCTCATTATGAAGAGTATTTAAGTCAATATCTGAATCTAAAACTATATAATGCTCCACTCTATTCCGTCTAACTACACTAACATCCAATAGTAACCACACTAACATCCAATAGTAACTGTTTAAATTGATTATATTTACCAATTAAGATAATTTAAATAATACATTATATAAATATATAATAATATAAGTGTTGCCGTCGACCAATATCCGACAGGCATAATATTATATATAAATTTCGCGGATTCTTTATATTCAGAAGATCTACGTCTAGGTTTGTTGTGGAGCTAGAAAAATCATATCATGTGGTCCGACAAGTTTAATGCTCTCTGAATCAACCATCAACTGTCATGATGACTTATCCACTTATTTATCATTATCCTATGACTGAGGGCCTCAGATTCGTATTATACTTAATATTATATGGATAAAATAAGTAAACCCTCTTAAGAATATATATGGTTCTATAAATTTTAA